>JXTC01000355.1:70570-154136 GCA_002914845.1 Trema orientale
TGAACTAGTTAATTTAGACTTAGATAAAGAAATAAGTCTCCCCATAATTAATACTTAATCATATTTATTTTTTTATACACAAATAAAGTTATAGAATCTTTTTCAGATAAATAAACTATTCAACTAAGACAGTTTAATTTAGTAAATATCATAATTGCATATAAGAGAAAGTTGTTTACACTAAAAAGGTAAAATTAAAAATCTATTTTTTAGGGCAAATATCCCAATACTCGTTCCACAAACTGAAGATATGGCTCTACCTCTATCTAACATACCATACCAATCACTTACTGAAGATGTTCCTGAGTTACACAGAAGACAATTACCACAACGTCTCACCAGATTTATCTTTAAACCCACATATGAACCTGAACTTTCTAGTAAAGTCAGATATCCCATGAGTTATTCTGTGTCTAACCATCATTTGTACAAAATAAAATTTGTCATTTATAAATCAATTATCTATTGTATCTATTCCTAACAGTATATAGGAAGCCTTAGTTGACTCTAGGTGGAAAGCAGCTATGAATGAGGAGATGAAATCCTTACAGAAGAATGAAACTTGGGAACTTGTTGACCTTCCACCAGGAATGAAACCAATTGGATGTCCATGGATTTACACTATAAAGTACAAAGTTGATGGTATAATTGAATACTTTAAGGCAAGATTGGTGGCAAAGGAATACACTCAAACCTATGGGATCGATTACATAGAGACATTTGCTCCTATAACCAAAATCAACACAATTCATGTTTCATTTTCTTTAGCTGCAAACTTAGATTGGCTATTATAGTAATTTGATGTGAAGAATACTTTTCTATATGGTGAATTATTCTAAGAAGTCTACATAGACCTCCCACCAGAATGCATGATACCCGAAAGGCATAGTGGTAGGGTGTGCAAGTTGAAAAAATCATTGTATGGGTTGAAGTAATCTCTGAGAGTATGGTTCGAAAGGTTCATAAGATCTATGATTAACTTTGGCTATCATCAGAGCAATTTAGATCATACTCTATTCCTCAAAAAATGGCAAGTAAGATCACTACACTCATGTATATATGGATGACATGGTGGTTACAGGGAATGATCCTGAAAAAAAAAAAGAAGGCTTTACAAAATTACTTGTCCAAAGAGTTTGAAATGAAAGATATAGGCCCCCTGAAATATTTTCTTAGAATTGAAGTATCCCGATCTAATAAAGGAATATTTCTGTCCCCAAAAAAATATGCCTTAGATCTATTACAAGAGATTAGTATGTTAGCATGCCAACCAATTAATACACTAGTAGAAGAACGACCAAAGTTATGTGTTGAGTCCAACCAAGTACCAGTAGATAAAAGAAGATACCAAAAACTTGTAGGGAGATTAATGTATTTGTCACACAGAAGACCAAATTTGGCTTATGTATTAAGTGTTGTCAGTTAATTTATGCATAATTGTGGACAGCAACATATGGATGCAATTATGTGAATTCTAAGGTATCTAAAATCTTCTCCTAGAAAGGGAATCTTATTCATAAAAAACCCAAATCATCAAAGTATATATGCATATACTGATGCTGACTGGGCTAGTACTATGGATGATAAGCGATCCATTTCTAGTTATTTTAGCTTTGTAGGAAGTAATCTCATGACATGGAGAAGCAAAAAAATAAAATGTTGTTGCTCGATCAAGTGCAGAAGCTAAATACAGAAGTATGGCACTTGGAATTTGCGAGGCGTTATGGCTGAGACTCCTCTTACAAGATTTGGATTATCTATCTAGGCAACCAATTCAATTATTTTGTGATAATAAAGCCGCATGTAATATTGCTCATAATCCAGTACAACATAATTGTACAAAATATGTCGAGGTGGACAGTTCTTCATTACGGAAAAGTTAGATGAAAAGATCATGGAATTGCCTAAGATTGATCAGTTGGCTGATATTCTCACTAAAGCAGTCTCTAATCGAGTATTCTCAAAATATTTAAGCAAGTTGGGTATGTGTAATATCTATGCACTAACTTGAGGGGTAGTATTGAGATTTGTTAATTGATTTCTTAATCTTTGTAATTACTTTGTGATTATTTTCATAATCTGTATATTAATTGTCATTACCTTGATTATAAGGAATGTGGCTTAATTATAGAAGTCTATTAGCCATGCATTGGGTCTATCCCTATCTATATATTGATATACTTATCCTTATAAATTATCAACGAATAAAAAAATACCTTTTTTTCATTTGAAGACAACAAACTCATGTCTCAGTGATATGTTGAGCTAATGTACATGCCAGAAGGAAAGTTGCTACTAGACTCACCTTTTTCTTTTTCTATTTTTTTTTCTTTTCACTTTTTTTTAATATATACTCTTTTGAAAAAAAGAAAATCATAATATACAAATTTGTCTTTACACGGTTGTTACACCATCAGTGCCTATTATATGAATGAAAATATCTTGTAGCTCATTTGTCACATGTGGAGGGTATTGATCTGAATAGAAAGGGCTATTTGCATTTTTCCTTTTTGTTGTTTTAAAACAAAGTGATGTCATTGCCACTCATGCATTACAAATCGAAATGCTTAGCTATTGTACTAAAATATATAATAAGGTAATATGTCTCCCAACTGAAAGGAGGCATAGCCTAAATATTAATGCATTTCGATTTATAAATATCATACATTATAAATATCATGCATTATAAATATCATGTCATCTTTGTAATGTATTAATCTTAATTATTAAGATTAATACATTACAAAGATTAATTACCAGTAATATCATGCATTATAAATATCATGTCTGGATCTTTGTAATGTATTAATCTTAATTATTACTGGTAATTATAAGATCCAGACATGATAGAAAGGAGGCATAGCCTAAATAGCATCACAATATATGTTTAATTAGATTCAAATCACTCATGTTTAGGCTCATAATGGTGCACAGAAGAGGTGTGATTCCTCTTGTCTCTTGTCTCCCTTACCATCTGAGTATATACACACATAATTAGATGCCAAAGGAAAGCAACCAAATTCAAAATCAAATTCAACATTCAATAATAATCAAGTTCCTTCTCCTTTCTGAAAAAATGGCAGCTTTTCACGTTCACTCCAATAGCTTTCCCTCTATGCAATACCCTCTCACTCCTAAATTTGATGAGCTTTTATGCAGATTGAGGTATTTGGAAGCGGCCTCTTTGTCATCAGCATCAGTATCCTCTAAACTAAACGGCTTTCAAGATATCTATAATTGTGTTGATAAGCTGCTTTTGCTCACTATTAATCAACAAGTATTGTCCAAAGAGTAGAATGTGAAACAAGTTAATGTTCATTTGGATAGATCTATGAGACTCTTGGATGTATACAACACTGCCAATTAAGGATGCTTTGTGATAAAGCAAATAATAAATATAATGATGATGTTATAGTCAAAGGCTTTATCCTTTTGCTTAAAATTTTCATTCTTTTATTCCATTGTATTCAGCTTATACATGTACAACCACTATCCTACTAGAATGATACAAATACATTCTTTTCTCTTTTGCTCAGTAATAATCTGAGCTGTTACCAACAAAGTGCATACTTTTCTTCTGTTTGCTCTCTTCCCTACTCTATAGTTTTGCTAAAATTTTCATGGAATTAGAGCCACTTTAATCCAAAATGTCTAGCTCCAACAACGATCAATCACTCCAGATTTCCTCAACAACCATCTCTCAAGCAAATACTCAACCAGTTAACCCTCAAACCACTTCAGCTACTGCTCAAGTTATTCTATCCCTTTTACCCATCTTGAATCATTCTCTCGCTGTGAAACTCAGCCAAGATAACTTCCTAGTTTGGAAAAATTAGATGCTGAATATCATCATATCTCATGGACTTGAAGCTTTCATTGATGGCTCATCTCCATATCCACCTCAGTTTTTGGATCTTAAACGTCGACATATAAACCCAGAGTATTCCACTTGGCTTTGTGTCAGTCGTTTAGTTATGAGTTAGTTGTATTTGTCTCTGATAAAGAGCATCATGACACAAATTATTGCTTACAATACTACTTCAGAGATATGGAGAGCTTTAGAGAATACCTATGCTGTATTTCTATCTCTCATTTAATAGAATTAAAGAGTCAACTACAGAGCTTAAAGAAAGAGGAACTATTTACCAATGATTATGTATTCAAGTTAAAAAGTTTTACTGAAAAACTTGTAGCTATTGGTAAACCAGTGTCCTATAAAGATCAGTTGATTCATTTCTTCAATGGTTTAGGGCTACAATATAATGCTTTTGTATCTCCTAATAGTATTTGGACTGATTCTCCATCCATCGAGGAATTACACAGCTTGCTTCTCAGCTATGATGCTTATTTAGAGAACCAAAATGTAGAAGAACAAAGTTTTGCTTAGGCAAATCTAGCTGCTTTCTAAAAGAAAATTCCATAGGCCACATTTCTCACCAAATTCATCCTATTGTTCCTATTTTCCACTCCTTATCCAAACTACTCTCACCCACAATCTCAAATATCAAATTCTATATATTCCTCTCATACTTCTGAAAATAACATTCTGGGTAAACCGAAATTTCTGCCCAGAACTTCTCAACCACAACTACATTTCATATCCAATAAACCTCAATGTCTGATTTGCAATAAATTTAGGCAAACTGCTCTTAACTGTTAGAGCAGACTTGGTGTCAATCATTTTCAACTTCGAACCATGACCTCAAGCTCACTTTGCCATGTTCACTAATCTTACTCCATACAAAGTCCAGTGAGCTCTACTAAAAGGATACAGAATCCACCACTTTTAAACAAGTAATTCTTATCCCTCATTGGCAGCAAACTGTGTATATTGAATTCAAGGCCTTATAGAAGAACTCTACTTGGACATTGGTCCTAAAACTAGTGAATCACAATATTATTGGTTGCAAATGGGTCTATAAGATCAAGCTTAAACTAGATGGATCTATTGAGAGGTATAAAACTCGTCTTATAGCAAGGGGATATAATCAAACACAAGGCTTGGATTACTTTGAAATATTCAGTCTGGTTGTCAAGTCTACGATAATCCAAATTATCCTATATTTGGCCCTCTCCTTTGGCTAGTCTTTGCAGTAACTAGATGTTCATAATGCCTTCTTAGATGGTGATTTACAAGAAGATGTCTATATGGCTAAATCACAGGGCTTTATTGATCTAAGATCATCCTAAATATGTCTGCAAGCTCACAAAAACTCTATATGGCCTTAAATAGTCCCCGAGGGCTTGGTTAACCAAACTCAGTATATTTCTTCTTCGTCGAGGCTTCAAAGCATCTAGAGCAAATACATCCATGTTTGTCTTCTCTTCTGGCTTGGTTATAGTTATTATATTGATGTATGTCGATGATATCCTAGTTATGGAAAATATCAAGGAACTGATTCAACAATTGATATGTTCCTTAAATTCTCAATTTGCACTCAAGTATTTAGGACCTATTTCCTATTTCTTAGGTATAGAAGTTTCTACTATAGGCTCTTCTCTATATCTTAGCCAGATAAAGTTCACAGTTGACCTCCTCAAACGGGCAGATATGTATAATTGTAAACATTATTCTACACCTATGGCTACCAGACACTCCTTATCCTTGTATGATGATGACCCCCTTGTAGATCCAACTCAATACCAGAGTTTCGTGGGCACCTTAAAATACTGCACATGGACCAAACCAATCTGAGTATCAAGGTTTTGCTATTGTTGCGACAAATATCGCTTTGATTGAATCAGTTTGGACAGAGTTACTTGTCCCATAAACCCAAGTTCCTATGATCCTCTGTGATAATATAAGAACCACTTATCTTGCTGTAAATCCTGTGATGCATACTCAAACTAACCATGCAGAGATCAATTATCATTTTGTTTGTGAACGGGTTGTTCAAGGTATACTCATTGTGCAATTCACACCATCAGAAGACCAGCTTGCCGATTCAATGACCAAGCCACTTTGTATGCAAAGTTTGCAAGTTTGTGAATCAAACTCACCATCCTTTCTAGGCCACTGCATTTGTTGAGTAGAGAATAAAGCAAATAATAAATAAAATGATGATGTTGTAGTCTCCTTTATTCTATTATATTCGCAAACTCACCATCCTTTCTAGGCCACTGAATTTGTTGAGTAGATAATAAAGCAAATAATAAATAAAATGATGATGTTGTAGTCTCCTTTATTCTATTATATTTAGCTTACATGTGTACAACCACTACTCTGGTGGAATGATATAAATACATTCTTTTATCTTTTGCTCAGTAATAATCTAAGCCACTACCAACCAAGTGCATACTCTTCCTCTGTTTGCTCTCTTTCCTACTCTATAGTTTTTCTAAAAATTTCACTTTGTTAAAAACGAAGGAATCCACACAATAAGTTCAATCAATTATGCGATGAAGACGTATTGGTGAAATGGAGCTGACCAGTGAGGTTAAGAAATTCTTAGCCTCGAGGAAAGTGAGGCACTCTCCAAGACCAAGGAAAAAAGAAGCAACTTCAATAACCTTGAGAAGGAACAAGAGAGCAGTGAAATCATTAGCGCGTTGAGAGAGGTTGAATAATCACTCTCAGTGTTTTTGAATCATTGCTTTCCTTCATCTCTGGGGCCAAAGTCATCAAAGTCAAGCAGCAGGTCATTAGTTACCAGGATGATGAACACGAAAAGAGTAGCTTATGAGGATTTTAATGAATCAAATGAATTCATAAGTGCTGATGCTGCATTGTCCAACCTCATCAGTCAGAACTTGAAGAAATCAGTTAACAAGCTTGAAGATAATGCGCAAAATGAGCTCCAAAAATTGGAGTTATGCATTCATGATCTTGAAGGAGTAGAGAGCCTTTATAGGCATTTGATCAAAAACAGAGTATCTCTGCTCAACATCCTCAACCATTAGTTTAATAGTTTTTGAGAAAATAGTTATGTAGTAACATAGACTTCGAAGTTCATTTTAGCAATACAAAAGCATGTACATAATGAGATGTACATGTACGATATTCTGTTTTAACATACAAGATCAATACCTTTCTCCCATATATTCTTCAATTATATTGCTTCTTCCCAACTATCCAAATTCAAAACCGAAATTCCTATTATGATTACATACTCATTTTAAATTTCTATCTTTTTTATTTGTTTTGTAGCCTATATAAATTACTCGTAAAATGGGCCGGGGGGGGGGGAGGAACTTGAAGGATCATCTTAAGACATAATTACCTCAATATATTCTGAAAAAAAAAACAAAACAAAACAAAAAATCAACGGAGCAATCTTGTTAGTTATTTTCTTTTTATCTACTGATTACATAAAAGTATTGATTCAAGCTTTAGAACATTGGTGGAGTTGAGGATTGAGCAGATTGACCAAAGAATCTAGTCTTACAAAGATGCATGAGCTATTTTTAAGAGATTACAATTGGAAGAAGCCATAAACTAGATTTCGAAAAATAAAATAAAATGAATCATTTCAACAAGGTAGAGTATTTCTGCGTCAAATTAGAGTAAAACACAATTAGGACTTGTATTAATTCAATAACAGATATCTAAGCTGTTAAGATTCCATTTGTCTGAATGAAAAATATACATAAGTAAATTAAACCACAAGTTAAAATGAACAAGGTAGTTAACCTTGTGATTAGTTATCCTCACATGAACGACTCAGATCTCACATGCTTCAAACAATTAAAAAACACCATGAAAGATCTGTTTTAGGTATTGCCAAATAATTAATTAATTAATTAACTTAATAATTAATTAATTACGTTGTAACACGCGTATAAAATGTTGTTGCAATGACAAGTTCATATATTGCAATAAGAACAGGAAAATAAAGAATGAACGCAAGATATTTTTAATCTAGTTCGGACCTCTCCTACTCCACAGGGCTATGCCCAGAGATTAAATAAATTAGTAAAGTATAAAATTACAAATACCAATACCAATTGACTAATGCAATAAAAGACTCCCTCTTTTTAATTGCCACAATATGTTGTAACAACTCCACCAATCTTGTTTAGCGAGCTCTCCTCGTCTTGTTGACCCTTCACACGTGAACTCCCTTCACTGGTCCGAATTTGTCTCCTCCTGAAGACATATTGTTATTCCTCCCGAAGAATAAGATGCACTCAAACAAAGTATCTAGAAAACTCTAAAGCTCTCCAAATCACTCAATGGTAATAGAACAAGCTCTATGCCTTACAAACAAAAGCTCTTTCTAAGGATATTTTCTCAATAAAATACAAAAATAATTCCTTGGAATAGTAGAGCTTTTATAGGGGAATTCCAACCCCATTAGTCATCCATTGTAGTATGAATAGACTGAAATCAAATAAGAAAAAAGTTAATAACAAAATCAAAATCTTTCCATAAATATTGTAATCAGCCAGAAAATAACAACTTTTGGAACAATTATTAGAAAATTATCCAGATTCATGGTTGCTCCTTTGATTCGATTTGCACACATTTTGGACAGCTGCAAAACTTCAATTAACCAGCCAAAGATTGATAATTAACCTTGAAAAATATATCTCAATCAAAATCAATCGATTTAAGAAAATTAACCAATCTTTCCTTAAATATCCGAAGTTGTTGCAACAGATCAGAAAATCTGATTACAACAACTCATCAAATCAAATCAATTAACTAAGGGAAACTTAATTAATTGATGCGCAAATTTCCAACAATTATTAAGGACAAAAATCCTTATGAATTCACTTCAGAAACATGTCCAAATTTATTGATTAATAAGATGTAATCAGATATCAATCAAGGACAAAAAGATCAGGAAATAATCAATGATATATATGGTAAATATAAAAAGAATTGATTGAAAATTGATAAAAAAAATATCCTAACAAGCTATGCACAAAATTCCATTTATATTTCATCTATATTATCACCAGAATGGAAACAAAACATGTTTGGGCACATTTTAGAAGGTTTCTATATAAAGAAAAACGTAAGTTTCAGTTGTTGTAAAATCAACACTTGTTGTAACAACTTCAAATTTGTTGTAACAACATCTTCTTCTTTTTATCAACTTGAGTTCTCAAAACTTTGCTATTAAGAATGCCAAACTTTTGGACCTAACAAATCATTTCGATCATTCTTTCTGCTCACTTGCAGGCATTAAACCTTATTTTCAACAAGTTCGTAATGGCTTATGTATATCTTGCTTGCTCCTTGCACAGCAATCACTTACATTTTCTTTGAAGGATTGAAATTATTTTATCTGTTGAATGTGTAAATTAAAGTCCTATATTCACTAAACATAGGAAGCTATTGGTTTATAAAGTCTTATACTACTCTACTTAACAAGATGACCTTTTAAGTTGGAACCTAAGCCCAATATTATTTATCTCAGCAGTCACGTTTTAAATGCCCAAACTCAGTTTGGTATTTTTAGTTAATTTGGTCTTTTTTTTTTCATGTCACTTTTTGTTTTACTGTTGTTTTGAATTTTACACATTACTATCTTGTTTTCATGACTCTAAAACCTTTGAGAACCCGAGGGCAACAGAGAACCTTGTTCGCACATGTTCATGCTCTCTCATATACTTTTCCATACATCCAATTTGCCATACACTAATTACAGTGGATCCAAAGCCACATTGGCTCGTCTCTTCGACAATGGTAATCCACAAATGCATAACATCACGCCACGTAGGAGCAGAGCTAAGGAGGTCAAGTGGGGGTCACGGCCTACCCTAAAATTTTGCATTTGCCCCTTCAGTTGACCCCTCGTAATTTTTTTTTCATTTACCTCTATACATGACTCCCTAATTTTGTTTTCACTTACCCCCTTAACGTATATATTTGAATTATAACTAATAAGTTTTGTTTTTGTTTTGCCTCTATTGAGATTTTCCTTTCTAATTTTGTCTCTATGATCCCTAACTCAAGAACCTTATATTTTTAACTTTTATTTTCCACTCAATTTTCAAAATCAAAATTAAGAATATAAAAAGTGAATTGGGGAAGACTTTTCTTACCTCCAGGTACTAGTGAAGACAAAATCATATTATTTTTTTGCTTTGTACTTTGGCAAAGATATCATAAAAATGAAATTTTAATTTTGATAATATAACAGTGCAGATGATATGGAATGCCTATGAAAGATAAATATGTTAAGTTATTTTTGTGTAACCTATATATGGGCCATAGGTTTCTATAATAATTATATAATATTAGGGTTGTCTAATTAAGTGGGTCCATCAAGTGATCTAATTGAGGGCTCAGGAAGTTACCTATTTAGTGTGGACTCTATAATGTGTGGTTACCTAATCCTAGTCCAATGAGGATTGATGGGATCTCTATTGGTGACTAGTATATAAAGACATAACTATAGGGCTATGGTCCCCAAGCCAAATAGAACGTGTGCTCTTCTACTCTACCTCCATCAATAGAGAGAGTACCCATTGAGTATACATAAAGTATTCTGCCTGTGGAAGATTTTTTACTTTCAGGCTCTAATCAATTAATCGCTTTTGCTTACGTGATCTCATCCTTTGCTATCAAACACGATAGATTCAGGTTAGTCACGGATTTCTCTCAATAAATCTTTTCATGACAATTTGGCATGACAGATTCTTGGATTATATTTACTTTATTAATCCATTATATATATCTAACAAGTGGTATCAGAGAAGGAAATCATGTTAAATTGCTTAGGATAATCATACATGTCTCTATTTTGTAATATCTTTACCTATTTAACTTTCTAAGGTTTAGATATAACATGTATGATTGATGAATTTTTTCATAATTTTGTTGAGATATTAAGTTTTTTAGGGTTGAATTCTGAGTTTAAGTCATAAAGTTTGCAGATTATGGCGAAAAATCGCATTAGGTTTAAGTTACCTAATTTTAAAATCGGGTAATTAACACTAAGGTCAAAATCTGGCGCTTTGTCGCCCAGATTAGAGAATTGAGTCGTTTTTAACCTAATTGAAGTACACGGTCTCGGTTTTGGATAGAATTGAGTCGTTTTCGACTCAATTCAAGGAGTTCCAACTTGAAACTTAACCAATCTGTTTTGTTTTCTCAACCCAGCTTATCCATTAAAAACTCTATTTGTCTTTAAGAGTTGATAAAAGTGCTTAAAACTCAGTCGGTCATCTATTAATATGTGCATTAAAATTTTCACTTTAATATTCTGGACACTTTGGTTATTATTTTCTTTGCATTATTAGTTTAAATATTTTGAAATAGATAAGTTGAAACAACATGTTGCCAAAGTAACCTCTATTATGTAAATTTATTTATTTTGAAATATTTGAATGATTGTGTGTTTATTGTTCATGCGAAGAATTACCGGCCCAAAGGAAGGTGATTATTTGGCCGAATAATGAATACACTTGTGGTAATAGATATGTGATGATTATTAAGTTTACATGTGGACAATAAATTGGCCCAAAGGAAGATTTATTGTCTGACAGGATTTACTGTCAATATTTGACTACAGCACTGAAGAGTACCACTTACAAGTTAATAAGTCGGCCCAAAGAAAGACACATTGATGTTGTTCTGGGTGTCTTATGATGGAACTCCACCTTATATGTTTATTTGATGTATGTCATGCTAGTATATCTTACTATTTTATATGCTTAGTTTATGACATGCTATTAATGTGAGCTGTTATTTTCTGTTTTTGTTCTCTGTTCAGTTTCTGTTTAATATATATCTGTCAATATTAAGTCTAATATTTGTGTTTAATAACACAAACTTTAAGAAATGAAATAAGCACAATGTGCTCAGTTGCATTGGTCTTGACCTTGTGCTCCAGATAGAACATCCTACTACTCTTACAGTTTAAAGTTCTTCAGTTGGTAAAGAGGAATTTTGAGTAGTAAATTCGTTCTAAATACATAAGTCTCATGATCATGCAACACTCCATTACAAAAACCATAAGAGGCACTAAATCTGAGGAGGTAAACGCTAAGTTGTTCCTTAAAGCAATTATAGATCGTTTCATAGAAAACAAAAAGGTTGAAATGAGTACCATTTTTTTTTAGAACCTCGTTTCAATTCAGTATAAGGATTAAGGGAACATAAAGGAGTACATTATGGAGATGTCTAATCTCACTTCCAAACTAAAAGTACTTAAGTTAGAGTAGTTGAAAGACTTGCTCGTGCATTCAGTCTCTATCTCTCTTCTTGCACAAATTAGTTAAGCAAAGTTGCAACACCCTTAAGTAGAAATGATCTCTTTTGAGATCATTTCTTATAGTGTGCAAAAAGAAGATAGGTTGAAGCGAGAAAAGATTGAAAATGCTCACTTAGCATGTACTTCTCAAAATAAGATAAGATAAGGAAAAGGAATAAAGATAAGGAAACTGCAGTTATGTCTTTACAGCATAAAGTACAAAAGGAAACAAAATAAAGAATTTGTCTGTTTCTTTTGCAAAAAGGCTGGATGTATAAGGTTGATTGTCCCAATCATGCCTTTTGGCATATAAAGAAGGGTATACTTCTCAATTTTATTTGTCATAAAGTTAATTTAGCTCTTGTACCCTAATGCACTTAGTGAATAGATACGGATCCTACTATTCACATAAGTATGTTCATACAAGATTATTTGTGAAGCTAGTTGCAAATTAATGATGAAAGATTCATCTGTTTGGGCAATGGCAACACTACTTTAGTGGAGGCTATATAAGGTTATTTAGATTATGATTAGAGACTAGTTAAATTTTAGGTTTGGAAGAGACTTTTAAAGTATTCTATTTCTGACTTGAACAAATATAGTCATCCCTAGTCATTCGGAAATAGCTAAATTTAGTTTCTTTTAAGATTCAAATTTCTTGCTACTAGTTCTTTGATTGATAATCTTTATAAATATAAAATAATTGCCTCATCAAGTTAATCTTGCATATTAAGAAATATGGTATAGAAGTACGAGTCAATTAAAAGAATTTCTCTATGGTATGATACAAGTCTTTTTGATATATCTCTTAATAAAGAATTAATAGCATCGGGTCAGATAAAATTCTTAACTTACTTAAAAGACTTTAAAATCTGTGTTAAGTATATTAAGGAATACAGACAAACATAAGGAAATCAGGTATCAACAAGAGTTTTAACATCCTAGAGCTAAGTTATACTAATACCAACAAGAGTTTTAACGTCCTAGAGCTAAGTTATACTAATACGTGCATACCATTCCATATAGTTATCTAGAATGGCTAACAGTATTATATTATGTCCATAGACAATTATTCTAATTAAGAGTACCTATTTTGATTCATGAGAAGTCTCAATTTCTGGATATGTCTAAGTTTTTCTAATGCCCAAGTTGAAATTCAGGGTCTTCTTTCCCCGCTGATTCTGCCAAGCCCGTTACCTTGGCTGTGGTTTCGCTAGATAGTAGACAGGGACAGTGGGAATCTCGTTAATCCATTCATGCGCCTCACTAATTAGATGACGAGGCATTTGGCTACCTTAAGAGAGTCATAGTTACTCCCGCCGTTTACCCGCGCTTGGTTGAATTTCTTCACTTTGACATTCAGAGCACTGGGCAGAAATCACATTGCGTGAGCATCCGCAGGGACCATCGCAATGCTTTGTTTTAATTAAACAGTCGGATTCCCCTTGTCCGTACCAGTTCTGAGTCGACTGTTCGACGCCCGGGGAAGGCCCCCGGAGGAGCCGTTCCCAGTCCGTCCCCCGGCCGGCACGCGGCAACCCGCTCTCGCCGCGGGAGTAGCTCGAGCAGTCCGTCGACAGCCGACGGGTTTGGGACTGGGACCCTCGTGCCCAGCCCTCAGAGCCAATCCTTTTCCCGAAGTTACGGATCCATTTTGCCAACTTCCCTTGCCTACATTGTTCCATCGACCAGAGGCTGTTTACCTTGGAGCTAAGAAATTAAAACTGTCAAATCTAATGAAAGTGTATACTATAGTAGGTAAAACGGATAAAGTTAACAAATACCAGAGCCCTTCACTCAGTTTCTAGAGACGTACAGAATCGTCCGACAATACGAAATACCAGGAAAACCTAGTATAAATAGTATTGTTCAGTGACAATAAAGCAAACTTAAGGACAAGGTAAGAAGTGTGATTAATTATTCTTCTTTACCTCAAATCACTCTAGGAAAGAAACCTAAGAACTCCAGTATACATATCAAACAATGCTTTCACTAAAGATGTAGCTAAAACCCCAGATGCGTTATGGACGGCCAAGAAGCCTAGCGTTAGGTACTTGCATGTCTGGGGTTGTCCAACTAAGGTTAGGCCATAAAGGCCATATGGAAAGTGATTGGACTTAAGAATTTTAGCTACTATTTCATTTGGAACTTTGAAAAGTTAAGGGGATTCATTTTTATGATACCTCTTATAAATCCTTTTCAAAATGGGAAAATATAAATTCCTTGTGGACGTTAAGTTTGGGGGGAGAAAAGGTTAAGAATATTGTCTTTGAGGAGAAATTCATTTCTCCTCCTTCAATTGCGATTGAAAATATTCAGGTTTCAGGCTTCTATACCTGACATTATTCAAGATACAAATTCGGATCGAGATAATATTCAGCTACTTCCAAAAGAGCAAACTCAATAACCTCAAGAGAAAGTGCCATGAAGGAAATCCACTAGGGAAAAAGAGAAGTACAACTTCAGATATTTATGTTGTTAATCTCCAAGAACATGTGTTTGATATGGGAGTAGAAAATGATCTAATTATTTTCACTTAAGCTAAAATAATATTCTAACTCTCAAAGTAGATTAATGCCATAAAGAATGAGATGAAATCCATGAAAGACAATGACATTTAAGATCTTGTCGATATTTAGTTTCAATGGTTTCACCCCGAAAGAAGGCATTATTTATAAAGAGACTTTCTTTCCAGTTTTAATGAAAGGCTCTTTCAGGATAATTTTGGCACTAGTAGCTCATCATATTCGAGAGTTATATTAGGTGAATTTAAAGATTACCAGTTTCCTGTTAAGATATTATAGATTCTATCTAGTTATTTTCTCGTTTGGTTTTGAGGAAAATTTAGTTGATGGTCTTATATATCACAAGTTCAGTGGGAGCAAGTTTATCTTCCTAATTTTATATCTCAATGAGGTACTTTTGGCTAACAATGATATAGGCTTGTTGTACAAAACTAAGAAATTTCTATCGAAGGATATTAATATGAAAGATCTTGGGGACGTCTCTTTTGTACTAAGGAATATAGATACATTGAGATCATTCCGGTCGTATCTTTTAGGATATCACAAAAGATTTATACTAATAAGGATTATGCTTCAGGAGATATGCCCATTGGCTAAGGGTGATAAATACAGTCTCAATCAGTGCCCATAATGATATTGAAATTAAGGAAATATAGAAATTCTCTTACGCGTTGGCAGTGGGGAATCTTATATATATTCAGGATTGTTAGGCAGATATTAGTAACCCTCATGTAGATCATTAAGTAGGAGTGAAATGGGTTATACAGAATTTAGAGAAAACATTAGTTTATGTGCTCACCTATCAGAAATTAGAGAAATTTCAGAGATCATTGGGTATTCCAGTTCTAATTTTGTTGGATGCCTATATAGTTAAAGATCTACTTCTGGTTATATATATTTGCTAAATGGAGGAGCGATTTGGAAGAGTGTTAAATAAACACCCACAGCTTTTCATTACGGAGCAAAATATATGTATCTTATCATAAGGCATCGATTTATGGAATATAACTGCGGAACTTTATCACCAGGCTGCAAGATGTGGTTAATAGTTTTTTAAAAGACCATTAAGAAATTATTGTGATAATTAAGCCGCACTGATATGTTCCAGTAATAACAGAAACTTTTAAAGTCAAAGCACATAGACTTTAAGTTATCTATTGTTAAAATAAAATATTCCGAGTTGACAAGTGTCTAAAGAACATATAAGTACAAACTCCAGGATAGTGATCACTCACCAAAGGTTTATCACCAAAGGTGCTTTTATGAGCATATTGCTCATAATAGTGTTATATTTTAAAGATGTACAGTTTCAGTGGGAGTTTATAGTTTGGTCCAATGTTAATTAGTGACACTTATTCCTTGTTTAATTTCTGTAGAATATGGTCGATGGATTTTTATTTTGTAAATTCTGAATTCAGGTATGATATTTATCATATTATTATCTTTCCTATTGCAGTTTAAGCATAAAGTTTGCGGTAATGCATTAAGAGGAAAAACTAAGATTGATCTCATTTCAGTTTAAAGTAGGACCAATTGGAAATAGGCATGTAAGATTACTTTTCGTGTAATTTCCATGCGACACATCCATACTTGATCTGTGTCATTGTGTGTATTGATTTGGTAATCATTGATGGGTTTAGTTGCCTACCTAACTGCAATGAAGGCCGCTTTAGTTTCATGTTAATATATAAGATAGTTCAGATTGTCTTAAGGGGTAATTTCTTAACTGACAGCAATAAAGTGCGCATTCAAGTTTTCATTATATAATTATCTCAAGAAAAACCCATATAGCCCAAGTAGGAGATTCTTAGGTTATTTTGGTGTAACCTATATGTGGGCCATAGGTTTTTATAATAATTATATAATATTAGGGCTGTCTAATTAAGTGGGGCCATCAAGTGATCTAATTGAGGGCTCAGGAAGTTACCTATTTAGTGTGGACTCTGTAATGTGTAGTTATTTAATCCTAGTCTAACAAGGATTGATGGGGTCTTTATTGATGACTGACTAGTATATAAAAACATAACTATAGGGTTTTGGTCCCCAAGCCAAATAGAACGTGTGCTCTTCTCCTCTATCTCCATCAATAGAGAGAATACCCATTGAGTATACATATAGTATTCTGCCTGTGGAAGACCTTCTACCCTCAGGCTCTGATGAATTAATCGCTTCCACTTACGTGATCCCATTCTTTGCTGTCAAACATGATAGATTCAGGTTAGTCACGGGTTTCTCTCAACAAATCTTAACCTGATAATTTGGCATGATAGATTCTGGGATTATATTTGGTTTATTAATCCATTATATATATCTAACAAAATATTCATCGAAAGCAAATATAATTCATTTTACTGTTCTTTGGAAATATTATTATAAAATAAATAATTTTTTTGTATCATTAAGACTGTATTAGGAAAATTATCTTCGCCCCTCTAAAAAAAAAATTCCGCGAGGGCTTCTTCCTTTTCTATAGCGGGAAAAAATTCCCATAAATATATAGTACTAATATTTCAGTAACCATGGAGTTACGTAACTAAGTACTTGAGATACGTACGTAGATAATTAAGATCTTAATTCTGACCATGTATTGTATTTTCTTACGAGAGTTCGCAATAATGGGGAAACAAACAATTAATTAATTACGTAAAATGCAATAGTTAACCAGTCACTTTCATTGTCTCCCATCAAGTAATATTGTTTATGAGATAAGTGTCATGACTCATGACTGTACATAGGAATGTGGAAGTCAATTTTGTCAAGCTTAAAATATCTTTATCCGGTTAGCCAGTCAAGGAACGTAACGTTTTGCTTTGGACATTTGTAAAGGATCTTTATAGGAACATGTCTAAGGGTGGGTATATTATTGTCCAAGTGCAAGGCATCAAAACCTAAATTTTCAACTCCATGGGAGTAGCCCATAGCTAAGTAAGTTGTTCTGCTTTTCCAGGGCTAGTTTAATATAGGCCAATCACCGTGTAACCTTTAATTTATTGGTCAATATTGTAGATATATGTAAGTATCTTTGAAGTGCCTAAATATCATTATATATGCCAGTCCAAACAAGTAATCTTAAAAGGATATTCTCGCTTTCTATAAGCAAATCCTGACTTTTTCATATTGCTACTCATTCGTCAAGTCATTTTCAAGTTGTGCAACAGATTTCTCATCAATAAGTTTCTTTCTTTTCTCTCCTTTTTTTTTTCCTAGGATAGACTACTATTAATACACCTTAATTAGTTATAGCATATTGTATTAAGTTAATGAAGTAGCTTAATATAAGGTTTTAGCTAGCTACATAAGTAACCTTAGTGCCATGCAGCTGCCAGCTTATTAGTTGTCATTATAATGGACTGTCATATTTATGAACACGCGGTTAAAAGGTCCAATAATATACATAGAAGCCGCCTCGGCACATCTTTTACTTTTCAAACCTGATTTCTTTTTTTCCAAAAGTCATCTTTTTAGTTAAAGATTACTAGATAAGATAGGAAACAATGACCAACAGACCCCATGTGCTACTTAATTAATAGTCCCCAAAAAAATTAAAAAAAAAAAAATTACTCATATAAATAAGCACCCACTACTCCTCAAACATCAACCAAAACACTAAACAAGTGATCACTATAAGATAAAAATGAAGACTTGGGCATTGACAATTTTGCCCCTGTTGTTGTCCACCATTCAAATAGGCTCCGCAGAGCAATGTGGAAGGCAAGCCGGAGGTGCTCTGTGCCCAGGAGGGCTGTGCTGCAGCAAATTTGGGTGGTGTGGCAGCACACCTGATTACTGCAACAACGACTGCCAAAGCCAATGCGGCGGAGGAGGTGGCGGCGGGGACGTTGGTGGTATCATTTCAAGGGACGCCTTTAATGACATGCTTAAGCATCGCAACGATGGTGCTTGTCCCGCAAGGAACTTCTACACCTACGATGCTTTCGTCGCGGCAGCCAAAGCTTTCCCCGGCTTCGGCACCACTGGCGACGACGCAACCCGTAAAAGGGAGATTGCCGCTTTCTTAGGCCAAACTTCTCATGAAACTACCGGTTTGTTTCTTTCTACGATTGGCTCAGACGTCGATATTGCTCGCTTTTACTCAATTTTTTTTTTTTTATATACAAATTAATTAAGTAAGATTGAGGCGACCTTAAATGTTAATTTTATGTGTCTGTGTATATATAGGAGGATGGCCCTCTGCCCCTGATGGTCCCTACTCATGGGGATACTGCTTCGTTAGGGAGCGAAACCCTCCACATGCTTACTGTGAACCCAAGCCAAATTTTCCCTGCGCTGCCGGAAAGCAATATTACGGCCGTGGTCCAATTCAAATTTCCTGGTAAAACGTTATTATAATTTAACTTCGGGAAAAATCATCACGAGTGACCCTACTTTTTTTGTAAGTCTATAATTACACGCACCACCATAGAAATTTTGATCTTAAAAACAACAACAAGAAAAAAAAAAAAAAAACAAACAAAAATTGTTGCTTATAAAATTGTGCCAACTAATGTCTACGTTAACGTATTCGAATTTTATAACTACGTATGTGTAAATCTGTGATTGGTCGATAATAATCACATGAGTGATCAAAGTATAATTATAACCATGATATTGCAAGGTTATTAACGAAATATATATATTTTTTTTTTTTAGAAAAACGAAATAGTTCCTTCTGGGCTTATAAAACATTGGGTCAAACTTGGTTTATGCTCATTTTGAATGTTCCACCAAAATTTACATTGACTATAATTAAATTAACAACTAAACGACACTTTTTTTTTTCAGGAACTATAACTACGGGCAGTGTGGTAGAGCCATAGGAGTGGACCTATTGAACAACCCAGACCTAGTAGCAACAGACCCCGTGATCTCATTCAAGACGGCAATATGGTTCTGGATGACCGCGCAGTCGCCGAAGCCATCATGCCATGATGTCATCACCGGGAGATGGAACCCCTCGGGGGCTGACAAGGCCGCTGGTCGAGTCCCGGGCTATGGTGTGACCACAAACATCATCAATGGAGGACTTGAATGTGGCATAGGGAGGGACTCTCGGGTGGAGGATAGGATTGGGTTCTATAAGAGGTACTGCGATATATTCCGAGTTGGCTATGGGAACAACCTCGACTGCTACAACCAGAGGTCGTTCGGGAATGGACTCTTGCTCGACTCAATATAATAAAACGACTTGTCGTATATTGAGGTTACTCTTATTGTATGTTACCTTTCTAGTAAAGGGCTTTGGACCTTTGGTAGTCGTACATTGTCACTGGTTGGTGACAGTCAGGTTATGATCGCGTACGTGGGAATTATGTGGTGTGTGGAATAACCAAGCAATAATAACGAGTGAGTTCTCCCTCAAAAACTTCAAAACAAAATAAAAAGACATCTTGTCAAAACTATATATCACGTGCTTGCATATAAATAAAAAAGAAGAAGTAAAATATGGATATAGATCAATGTTAAATAACTGGGCCCCGTTGTTCCTTGGAACAGGCCGACAAATAGGTTGAAAGGACGTATGTCGTTTCTAGTACGCCAACGGGCGTTTCTCTCTCTCTCTTTGTTTTTCCTCCTTTTATTATAATAACTATATATTCATCGTTAATGAAATAAGTTTACCAATTAGAAAATTGAAACGAAACTTGAGTGTCTGCCCGTATTATCGTGTCTATCGAACTTACATTAATTTTCCAGGAAAAGGTTAATTATATGCTAGTTTATCAATGTTTAAACTACCTTAGAAACTAGATTAATAGAAAAAGTTGTATATATCTGTCTAGGATCTAGATGTTAAACACAAACGCAGTATTGGAACAATCCTCATCATCCATTGCAATGGACCTATGGTGGAACTGTCGTAGGGTCATGATGGATCGATGGTCAAAATAATAAGTACTTAGGATTCTTCATCTGCCTAACCAATCTCCAAAAGTCGCCTCTCACTATACTTTGTGTAACTATCAACAACTTTTATTAATTCAATAATGTAGAGTAATGCTATGGATTAAGGTGGGCATCGAACACAGAGGTGTCAGTTTTTTAAGATACACTTTAGTAGACTCATATTAAACTTAATATATTAGTTATAATCATCCAATAAAAAATTGACATTTCATATGGTATTGACTGCTTTAAAGTATCTTATAGTATTACTCTTGAGTACCACATATGGAATCCAGTGTATTAATTATAACCATCTCATATATCGCTCACGTGCTCTAAACGAAGCTGGACAATATAGTGATATATAATAGTCATATCCCATGTTTAATTTAAGAGAAATGCTAAATATTTCACTTTATATCTCACATTTTTAATACATGATGTGGCATATGATTTGTTACTGTACAAGTGGTCACTAGTTCAACCTATTTGTGGTAAGTTTCAATTCACCAGTTGAATTGTGATAAGTTATTTGATACATTACGTAGTATTAAAAAAGCGATAAACTTGGTGAGATTTCTATTACTATCCTTAATATAAAGAGAGAAGCTATCACTATCATATCTTTGTGGCTTAGCACAAAATTGGTTACAATTACTAAGAAAAACTCAAACTAGATGCTAAAATAGAGAAATCTCTATTTTAGAGTTAAAATATATAAGAAAAGTGCTAAATGTACTCTCTTTCTCACTCTCTTTTGTACTCTCTAGTTTCTATATCTGACACGTGGATTCCACTATCTAGTTTAATATTTTAATAATGCAACAAATTATAGTAAAATCTACATGTCAAACAATGATATTGGAAGAGTGCAAAAAAAGGTATAAAAAAGAGTGTTATTAGCATTCCTCAATATATAACTCTAATCGAACTCTAAAAATTAGTGTTATATTGGAACTTTGAATAGTTTGCACTATTTTTGGCGTTTCATTTGTTACTTTGAAGTTGTTTTTAAAGTGGTTTTTTTTTTTTTTTATTCTAGTGTTACCCCAATTTATGCTTTCATAGAAATTTATTCCTATTGTATATTTTTTATTGTCTTTTATTATGTAATGATTTTGTGAGATTCATATTTGTTTTAATTTGATTATTGTTTATATTACAATAAATGATAAACGAAAATTAAGATATAATACAAAAATCAGTAATATAATGTGTAATTAAAATATAATGTTCATACTAATTCTTTCTGAACTCTTTGTATCTCTCTTTAATTTTTTTAATAATATCTCAGCTGGTTTTGTTGTTGGACTTTTGGAGGTTTTATTGTAAAACTAAATAAATATTCTCCTTCATTTCATTTTTCCCTGCGACCAAATAAGGGAGAGGACTTCACTTTTCTCTCGTTCCTCTTATACAAAGTATAAAAGAGAAAAATGCTCTCATTCATGTCTCATCTTTGTTCCTAGCTACGGTGTAATATCTAGTGTCGGAAAGGGTACTTTTTTATATTATTTTTTTAAATAATAATAAAAAGAGACAGCCCAAACCTTTTCTTAAAACACCACCCATGTCCATCTTCTTCCTCACAAATACATTAAAAGCCAAATGCTCTGCCTCACCTGAAACTTCAACCGCCAGCGTGGACCCAGGCCCCGAGCTCCGGCCAGGACCTCCCCCGACCTCCGTCGAAGATACGCCGGCAACCACCCTAGCAAAGAGCCATGAAACATGGCAACTAGCTAGGAAACGAGGAAAATAATATAAATACATCTAATAGTGGTTGATTAGACTCTAAATGGCAATGAGCCATTGTAGAGGACTTATGTCACCAACAATGTGACTCCATAAACTACAGATTCTGGCCAATGTCCCATACACCCCCAAAGCTTGATCTACTGCGGTCATCTGATCCACTACTAAAAATATGTCTTTTAGCAGCAAAATGAAAATGCTGTAAAAGAATAAAAAAGTGCCACAAAAAAATTTGCGGTATTTCTTGAGTATCACAATAACCAATGTCATAATTATTTTACAGCACTTTTTTCCACATTGAAAAATGCCTCTAAAAACTTACGGCAAACAAAAATATCAACTATATAATTGCCGCAAAAAGACTTGCAGCATTTATGTGCCATAAAAAATTACCGCAAAAAATATGATTATGTCATTTTTCTTTTGTAAAATTAAGGTGTTATATAATATTGTAGCACAAAAAAAAAAAAAAAAAAACTGTTATCCGAAATAAACAATATGCCAAATAAAACTTACTGTTATCCGAAATAAACAATATGCCAAATAAAACTTTCTCGTTATTATATTTTCAAAATAACAATGCATCTACAGTTATTCAGTTAATCAAAAGTAACTTAAGTACAAAAATGTCCTTCAACCCAAGGATAAGACTAAGACTATACAATCCGTTAGTATAATCTATGAATAAATAGTCTATAGGAATTAATGGCAAATTTGGCTGCTACTCCATCACCATGAACCCATATATATGCATGACAATCAACCTTGCAGGGACTGTGCCTTCTTTAAATCTAACCTGTAGTCGATTTTTTACACCTGCAATAAGAGAAAAAGCCTCCTTATGAAAAAGGTAGCAAAGAAATATATTTTGAGATTGTTGTTAAACCATTTCTTGAATGTAATATTCAGACAAAATAAAACAAAATCAAACCAAGTTAATATAAAAGATCCACAATCTAAATAATTAAATCATATATTTGGACAATACAAAAAATTAGCAGTGATAAGAACTTGAAGTAGGGCGGCTTATTGACTGTCGAAACTATGATCTGCAGTAAAGAAAGGTTATATATTTAATGTATTCACACCATTCTACAAGATTATATCTTAAAAGAACTTCTAGATTTGATAAAAATAACAAACAGTTTTCAAAGACTAAAGTTTAGACCGAAGCTACAGGCTAGTAGAAAAACTTTACCAATTTTTATCTGAAAAAAAAAAAAAAAAAGATCTCTTCTTGGATGGCAGTGGTTACATCTATAATTCTTATTGATTCTAACATTAAGATTTAGGACATGCATCAGAACAAATTGGATTAACATTAAGCCTTAGCTAAGTCACGAGCAAATATCATCCATACATAAAGTAGAATAAAGATATAGGGGACCCTAGGTCCCATCAAGTAAATAACTTCCATACTTAATAACTTAGCAGTAATGTTTACACAAGATTAACAGCAATCATAATAAATTTCTGTATAAAAGTGAGTATAGAATGCATTAGTGCATTTGACGGGCTACTATTTTCAGTAATCGCTAGAGCATGTCATAAACATCGTACAATTTGACTATTTAAATGCCAAAAAAATTATAGCCAGTAGCAAAACAAAAGCAATATCATAATTTAATCACACAGATAAGAGTCTCAACTCCACTAAAAGGTACATGAGTGTTCTCCCTAATAATATGCAAGGAAAACATAAGCATAGTATCATGCATCTAATTCTTGGTTTTAAAATGTTCAAGTGAAATGAAAATGTCAGAGCATCATATACATGGTCCCCAAAAGCTTCATGGAGTAGGATAAAAAGTCATGTCAGAAACATACTCATCGTGAGCAAATAATTAGTGAATGGAACACAATTTCGTTGAACTTTTCAGCCGTTTATTAAGTGCTTCCAATTCTGCTATCTACAGGACCAATGATTAACATCATTCCGTTGAAGACCTGCTAATATAAGAAAATTTCAGATCCCATTTTCAGAGTTGATTTGAGTTTAATTTCAGATAATTTCACCAACCTAGTATTCAAAAAAAGGAAATTACAACAATATTATCATTCAGCTGTGCCATTAGACACGAATAACTAAATGCTTTAAAGTGATATATTAGTTGCTAGATCTAGTTTTTTCCATCCACTTCCCGACCAAGCAATACACATCCCAAAACTCTTCATTAGACAGGTAAGTTTGAAATATATATTATGCTAGGCTGATTCATTACATTTTGAAGATCTCTACATTATAAAAATTACAGGAATAGGAGCTCAAACTAATGACTCTTAAAAGATACGGAAGGAGCAGAGCTTTTGCACCTTTCCAAGCTAATACATGGTTGAATATTATTCTCCTCCTTCCATAGCGAGGCGCTTATGCTCAAGCAAGAATGCGGCTGCCCGAGAAAATCCATACCCCTATTAAATGAACAAGAGCAAAAGGAGAAATCATGAATTGGGGTTAAGATCAGTATTACTAACGTTGAAATTGGTGAAATACCTTACAGAGAGTAGATGCAGATTGCAAAAGATGTTGTATTGTACAATCTTTACAATGTAAAAAGCAACTTGCTAAGCATCATCACAAAGTGGGTCATGAAAACTTCATACCTGATCAACATTCAGAAAATAACAACAAACACAAATTCACCTAAAGATGAAAAATGCAGGTCTAAAAAAAATATGAACTACAAAGATGCTTAAACTACCATAGATTTCTTTAAAGTATGTAGAGATGTAAAATAATCAGAAATTCATTAGTAGATATTTGGTTCCACAGAGCAAATCTAAAAGATCCCAATTAAAGTATATCAACAATCATTTAAAAAAAAGGCACCAGATTGTCAAGTAGCCCAGGTAAACCATTTTCACAAAAGCACCAAATTCTCAGGCATTACGAAGTGCAAGTATCCTAATAAGATAAACCACTCCAAAAGAAGATTATTGAACTTTACAAATTTAATGTAAATAGTGGAGTTATAACAACGAAAAAGTCCCAATCCAGTAGCTTAAAGAAATGAATATTGCTGTATTAGGGCTATTACTTAATTTACAGCAAGATTCAATCTACGATTTGATTCAATCATACACACACATATATGAAACTAAATTCTCTATCAAGTCAACGAAATAGAATTTGACCAAATCAATGGAACTTGAACCTGAACCTGATTAATAATATCAGTTCGGAACAGGGATTCCCTAAGGACCTCCAATTAGGATCAGAAAAACCTAAAATTAAGATAATGCAAACCCTAAGCAAACTAGCAATGATGTATAGACGAAGAAAGATTTCAGCGTGAAGCCAAATTTCAAAACCTACCAGAGAAATTGATTGAGCAATTGAAGACCTTACAGTCAAAGATGAGTCAGAACAATCACCGGAAACGTGATATCATTGCCAAAAATGGAGAATTATCGCCAGATACCGAGAATGATCGCCGAAGACGGAAAGCCATAGCCGGCACTGCTTCGATGGAGAAGAAGAGTACGACAGAATTGAACAGAGTTTTCCTTTTATCCTTATCCCCAAATTTTCTTTATGGTCTCATACATAAATAGTTTTATTAATCACAGAAAAATGTTGAGACTGAACTGATTGTGCTGTTATCACAAAATAAAAAATAAATACCCTTTCAAAAATTAAAATAAAAAATAAATAGTAATTATGACAAAATCAATCTTACTCACAGAGCATTCTTTTTCTTTTTTTTAGATAAAACAACATGCATTAAAAGGAAAGGTCTTCCAATATAACTCACAGAGCATTCAGTCAGCTGTGACTAAAACTAAACATGTCACAACATACAGCTACGAAATATTTTTTCAAAAAAAAAAAAAAAAACAGCACGAGAATTTGGAAAAAGCTTAACCCACTGCATTTTTCAAATTTTATGGATTTTTTTCCATAAATGTGCCTAATTTCCCCATTAGGATTTAAGCATAGACTTTGTAAATTAGACCTGATTAAATAGGTTAACAGGTAGGAGTCGGCTCTATAGTGTAAAATGATAGGCTTAGACTATGGAGCAAAATTCATGCCTAATCCAATTCCAAACTCCTAGGCCTAGCCCATATGTGCTTCGTCAAAATATTTTGTAAATAAATGTTCAAATACATTGAAAAAAATATGTTAATATTCAAGAGACATGTGTCGATTTGAAAAAAAGAATGTTGTATTTTGTGGCATTTTCAAATGAAGTGCCATATTTTTGCGGCATTTTAAAAAAATTACCATAATTTTGTGGCATTTTATAAATTGATGTTATTTTTGCAGCAAATTTTAAAAAAGGAATAATTGTAAAAAAATACCCTCATGTTTGGATATTCTGCAATTTAAACCCTGAAGTTTGGATTCCGCGAAATAATACCCTGAGATTACGAATTTCTGAAAATTAATACCCTGTGTTGATTTTTAACTTATAAAATACAATAATATCCTCAAAATTAAGATACATAATATGGATTAATCTAATTTTAATGGAGGATATTATTATTTTTTCGTTCCTAAAATTGGTCAAAAAATCTGTCCAGGGTATTAATTTTCAGAAATTCTTAACTTCAAGGTATTATTTTGCAGAGTCCAAACTTCAGGATTTAAATTGCAGAACACCCAAACATGAGGGTATCTTTTTGCAGTTATCCCTTTAAAAAATGCCGCATTTCTAGTCATTTTGCGGCATTTTCTATAAATGCTGCAAAAAAATATTGCTAAAACTAATACTTTTAGTAGTGTGAGAGCGCAAATAAGGCTCCATCCTTAGCATTATTGAGTGAAGGTGCCAATACTCAAAGAAGGAGTCCAGTTAATGATAGTTGCATCCTCGTGTAGAAAACAACCGCCTGAAGAGGAAGGTTTTTTTAATTAACTCCTAAAAAAATAGTTTTTTACACTTGAAAATTGTTTTTTTTTTTCCCTTGAAATAATTCAAAATATTAATGGCATATATACTACTGATAAGTTATTAACCCTTACTTCCACCAAATCAATTTAACATCCATAATCCTACCGGGCATACCCAGAAAAGAATAGCTCTTGTTGATGTCGATTTTCGTCCTTAGAACCAACCCACGCTATACGCCTCTAAATGGTTCTTTTTAGAGGATTCGAAAATCAAGATTATTGTAAGTTACAATGTGGTCCATACAACCTCGAATAAGGTTGTAGATGAACTTTTGACCTAGATCTTATGGGACATCGGTATTGTACCTGCCGATTCTTCTCCAAAAATGATGTTAGAATCACAAAAAATAATTAATTGAGTACAATTTTGTTTTGGGAATAAACAAGAGAGGAGGAGTAATGACAAGTAGGGTCTTTAGGGACAGTGACACTTATCCTTTGTGGTAGAAAAGAGTATTATCTATAATGGCTTTGGGTTTCTAATTTGCTACAATTGGCGGCCACTTGTCTCCTAAAATAGTGGAGTTTGTCTCCTATACCTGTTGTATAGGGTTTGTAAAAGCTCACGTGTCGCCTCCTCCGCATGAGATGCATAATTTGTAACTTGAATATTCCACTTGGTTGGGTTCACTTATCATCGGTCCCGAGTGGGCGGTGACAATGGCCCCATTTATGTGGTCGGGTGTTTGATACTCGTTTTCTACTGGTTAGGCTGTGACTTTGGCAAAGCCCGTTCGAAGTAGTCTACCGCCATTTGCTAGTTTTATTACGGGCCGTGTAGAATCTGTTAATCAGTGCATATACGAAATATCGTTTTGATGTTACCTTGTCTGGCCACGTGTCTTCTTCGTATTAGTCTGGAAAATTAGCTCTAACGGCTCTCATACCAATATCATAAGACTCGACAATAGCGACTGATGCGAAAAATAATAATAATACTAATAATAATAATAATAATAATAATAAAGAAAAAAGGACTCTTGTTATTGCTAAAGAATCATTCTAAAGAAACTTTTATACTTTCGGGAGGTCTAGCTCTCCCTTTAAGAGCTTAGCTCAATTTCACAATTGAAAAAACTGAATTTACTCCTAAACTATTCCTTAAATCTATTTATATCCATGCTCCTATTCAACTAGCAGCAATATAACCAAACCAAATCAACATGTCAGAAGGAAAGAGGAAAATTACAAAAATATGTTGGAGGTATTAATAGCGTTCACAATTGAGTTTTGAAGAATTGTGAAGCCTTAATAAATCAAATCAACATTTTGAGAAAATTATTTCCAAGAAATCAAAAAAAGCTTAGATTAATATCGAACTCATTTGTATGCATCAATTGTTAGCATTTTGAATTTGTTTAGGGCAAGGAGTCCTATTTCATGGTCATGATGAATTTAAGGATTCAAAAAACTATGATAACTTTCTCGAACTTCTAAAATTTTTTGCTAATCTCAATAATAAAATCAAATTGTAACACTTCAAAATACTCTAAGAATCTCGAATCGATATCATCTCATATTCAGAAAGATATATATTACACACGATGTGAATATTGAAACTGTGAATAATGTTACATTCAAAGATATTAAGGATGCATTATATTCTATTTTGGTTAACGAGTCTCGTGACATTTCAGTGAAGGAATAAATGAATATTGTATTATGTTATATGGACCAAATTGGGTGTGTGTTGGTTGTTTGTAGGTATTGAATATATTACTAGTACTACAGCTCTTTCATTTAAGGCTACAATTGATATAGTCTTTTTGGGATATAGACTAAGTGATTCTAGATTAAGAGAACAAAGTTGTGATGGAGTTAGAAATATACAAGGTGATTTTAATGGTCTTAAAACACTTATTATGAAGGAGAGCCCATGAGTTTTTTATATTCATTGTTTTTCTCATCAATTCCAATAAGCCCTTATAATTGTGGCAGAAAAGGATATTCACATTGTATCTTTCTTTAGTTTAGTGAATAATGTGGTGAATATTAGTAAAGTGTCATCTAAATGTTCTAACATTCTTTAAGATATACATACTATTAAAATTGTTGAAACACTTCGGAATGGAGAGATTTTAAGTAGATGAGATTTGAATTAGTATAATACTATTAAGCATCTAGTTGACTCAAACTGAGGCTCACATTATATAGCTTTAGTGAGTATAATTTTCATATTTTCTTCTATAATTAAAGTTCTTAAAAAAGTTACTAATGATGGATCAAATTATGAACATAGATGTAGAGCAGATATCTTATTGGAGTTCATGTAACATTTGATTTTATATTCGTATGCACTTGATGAAAGGCATATTAGATGCTACAAATAATTTGTCAAAAACACTATAAAGAAAGGATCAAGACATTATGAATATTGTGGATTTGGTGAAAGTACGTAAAACATATTTCCAAACAATGAGGGAAAATGGGTGCGATTGTTTTTATGATCATCTCTTCATTTTGTGCCACACACAAAATTGATGTTCCTGACATGAATTCTATCTTCAAATTTTGAGGTAAATCACATCATAAAACTTAAGAGTTACAAATTTAAATCACTTATGCATAGATATATTTTATTCTGTCATTGATTAATAGCTTCAAGAGTTAAATAACCATTTTAATGATATAAATATTGAATTACTTCTTTGTGTGACATGTTTACATCTAAATAATTTATTCTTTGTCTTTGACCAAGAAAAATTAACTCCACCTCGCTAAGTATTATCCAAAGACTTTTCCAAAATAAATATCATAATACTTGAGGATCAACTTGAAATTTACATTCCTGACTTGCACCAAGTAAGTAGTTTATAAGTTTAAAAGGCTTAAGTGAGCTAGCACAAAAAATGTTTCTGACAAGAAAGTATGAAATGTACCCATTAGTACTTCATAGACTACTAATGTTGGCATTAAAATGTTTCTGACAAGAAAGTATGAAGTGTACCCATTAGTACTTCATAGACTACTAATGTTGGCATTAATTTTATGCATTGCTATTGCTTATGTTGAGAAGGTATTTTCTTTTATGAATATGGTAAAGAATGGATTGCATAATAAAATAGGAGATGTGTGGATATGAACGATAATTTGGTTGTATATGTTAAAAAAGAAGTTTCTAATAAGATTGTTAATGAAGTTATTATAGAGCGATTTCAATTTTCAAAGCATGAAATCTCGTCTTTAGCAATTGTAATGTACTGATCACTCATCAAGTTATTTAAAGGTACTATTTTGTATTTTCTTTGTTTTAATATGGTACAGAAATTTTAACTTATGCCCCGGAGTTACAATCGTGGCTCTTGTCTCTAATTGATCTCGGAAAATATCCCAACTGACAGCAATAGCATATATACTTTGAATTTTGATAAGAAAACGTCATTTGAGAATGGGCCGGACCAGCCCATCATGCGGGCATCGTGGTACAGGTTCCAGAGTCCAGACCAGCCGACTTGTTTGGTGTATGGGCTTTTCCAGGTCCAGGCCATGCTCGCCCAGCTCATATAAGCCATGCAGAGTGGGGCCGCCCGTTTGAGACCCTTTGCGTTGAACGTGAACTTTCAGGTAGGAGCGGAAAAAAAATTTTTGCAATGAAAGTCATTGCTCACCTAAAATCTAATAAAGAATGGCTCTATGATGATGAGAGGCATCACCTTATTGACCACAATGTTCACCACCCTCAATTGCTTCTCATTTCAACAAGCATGCTGCACTATATACAAGAAATTTCCGTCAATTTCCTCACCAACAGAAAGGGATTACTTGTAATTTTGGTTCTATAATTATTTTCGATTTTTAGGTGGAGGTTGATGAAAAATTCGGGGTCAATGCTGTTGCTTTAAGATTGATAGAATCTTAATTGTTTCGTGTAATTTTCTCTTTTAATTAAGTAGTTATGGGAATGACACTTTTCAATCAAAGAGTGAAAATTATGGCTGGCATTTCGTATTATCGTATCGTGTTCGGGTCGACAAGATTATGATACGATACGATAACACTCCAACTAGAACACAATACGATTAATAAACGTATTAAAAACTTAAATCCATACACGACACGATTAATATATATATATATATATATAACATGACACGACATGTGTAACCCATTTAATAAATGTGTTATGTATTATATTATGACATGTTTGACACGATTATTCAAAATTGACTCGATTACTCTAATTTAACATGATTATGAACTAATTAATTCAATTTTACATATGTAAATATGTTTAGATTTAATCAAAATCACATTTAAAATATTAAAATATTAATAAATGTGTCGTATCAATGTCGTGTTGACATGGCACGAGTTACATGGTTATTTTCTGGTTAAGCAGGTTAACCTGAAACCCACTAGTTTATTATATGCGTTACACATGTCAATCCGAAATTCACATAAAAATAAAATGGGTCAACCAAACCTATTTATTTCATGTGATTTTCGAGTCGTATCGCCATATCGTGTAGAAAATTGTCGGCCCTAGTGGAAATTAGAAGAGTGCATTTAGAAACATTCCATTTACAATACAACATATTTGATATATATGTATATATAGGAGCTAGTACAATAGAGATTTTATATATTCTCTATCGATAGATAATTCAATTTTAATCGTTAGATTTCAATCTATTGGTTACTAAAATAAATATTATCATTTAATTCATATTGGAATTTATTCCAACACATTCAATTGTAACCATTAAATTGAAATCTATTAAAATTGATTTCATTATTAATAAAGAATTAAAAAAAATCCATATTATACTCGTTCTCCAGGGTTACATTTGCACCCATAATTGGCACAAAGGCACCTTCATATATACTAACTCCATTAAAAACTTAATTAAACAAACGTATTTGTACTATAAACACCCCTTGTTAGAAAAAATAACAAATCCCTCCTTAGACTAGAAAACCATTATCAACGAATATTTCTTTTGATTTACTATCTAAATTAGTTTGGTACTAGATTTATATGATTGCTGCTAAAACTTTTCTTTTCTTTTAAATGATAAAAGGATCGCTTTCCATGTTGAAGCCCAATTTCTTTTTTTTTTTTTTTTTTGAAATTCTGGAGCCAAATATTGTTAACACGAATCAATTGTTTAATCTGCCTAATATATATGTTTTAAAGCACATAACTGCCTTAATTCTTTTAATTAGTGTTCTTGATCCATATCCACCAGACATAATTGATATTTTTGTATTTGTTATTTATTTACTCTTACACATTAAAGTAGTACCAGAAAAACATAGACAAAAGGGACTTGAGACAAATTTTCTGCCGGAATTTAGGAAGTGGTTGTAGAGAGAGAAAAAATTATCTTGCAAAGGGAAGTAACTAGTTTTTTCACTAATGATAAATATGTAATAAAATTTTACTAAAAAAATAGGGTATTTTTATGGAACTTGAGGTGTAAATATAATCACCTATATATATTTTAATATCTTTTAAGTTTTAAGTTTATTGTAAAGGCAAAAGTGTCCTTAGCACTTATCTTATGAGGTGTCTAAATCTGACTAAATAGGGGTTGAATTACTAGACACCATTTCTAACACTTGACATGTCAAGTGACTTGATTTGAAATTGCTTGATATTATATATAGCACTCTTAACACCTTGTCTAGTACTCAACACTTAGATTTTTTTTTTTCGGTCAAATTGCTTGACACTTTATCCAGCATTCAACATAATATCTAACTCTCTCGAATTAACAGTATATAAGTCTTTTTATACCTCTATTTTTTAAAAAATATGTATTTACTTAGTTCAAGTGGAATGTATTTTCTAAAGGTCATGACCATGGTTGTATTTCACTTACCTACCTTTTTTTCCCTTCAAAATGGAGTTTTTAGGACTAATTTCCGGAATTAATTCCAGAAATGGTAATTGTTATGTTGAATACTTATTAGCTACTTTGCCTTTAAAGTATAATCTTAGTTTGGCCCATTATCCTAGCTAAGATATCTTTAAGACTTGCAAGTGGTTCCTCTATATATAAGACTTACAGGTACCCACTCAAAAGAAAAATTAAAAAAAAAAAAATCGTATTATCGTTTCACATGTCTAAAAATATCGTCGCAAGAACATAAAGTAGTAAGAAAGTAAGAAACTCGTTGGATAAGCTCTGAAAGAGGACGTGTCATCTGGGCTCTTTGGGATATATGTTCACTTTTCCCTGTAATTTGCTGTCTTCAGCTATGAAATATCGTACCATAATGAAAACATAGCATGCATATGCCCCCTTTTTCCCGATATACCAATTTCGATTCCGTCAATTTGCTTGACTTGAGATTCCCGACATGTCGTCAATTTGTACAAAAGAGGAAATTAAAAAGGAAAAAAAAAATGCAATTCCATTTTCGTGACGAATCAATGGCTAGCTAGTGGCCACTATTTCGTCTCCAATATTGAAATCCACTACCCAAGACTAATATGTCTTTTCTTTCGCACGACTTTGGAATATTTCATATGAATGTATCTATTAGTGGTGGAATTTTGAGACTGCCATTCATTTAAACTGTAGTCTAATGAACTTAGGACTCGATTTTGTTATAGTAATCATGACTAAATATATATAGGACTTGGGGGAGATCTCCTAGTGAGTCTTAATTAATTCAATATTTTCATGTGATGGGGCTTTGTATAATATCTATTTAAGGAGGTCTCCTTGATAATATCTATTTAAGTGTCTTAATTAACTCAATATCTCTTTAATTAACTCAATATTTTAATGATGGATGAACTCCTTGATAATATCTATTTAAGGAGGTCTCCTTTCCACTACCGTTCTCATTATTTTTATTGTTTGGTCTCCTTTCCACTTTCTGTTATAATTTTTTTATTGTTTGACTCCGGAGAAAATTAAGGAAATAAAGGCCTTACTTAGTCACGGAATTCTTGCTTGCTATCTCTTAATATATATATATATATTTATGGAGAACTTCTCAATGGTTACAATTTTTTTGTAACCATGGATGAGTACTTAAAAAAGTAGTGATGGCATTAAATTTTTTTGGCCAATTATATATATATACATATATACATATATATTTTACGGGAGTAAATCATATTTTGGAGTAGTGCATGCATATATGCATGTAGTACGGAATCAACATTAATTACATATAAAGTTATGAAATCAAGCACCGTTTTCAATACAAAGTATATGTCCATTCAATATATATATATATATATATAGACAAAGTATATGTTTGTTGACCCATTTGGTAGAATGACTGACTATGCTGTTGCTTTGTACGAGATTATATTAGCAATATAATTTGTTTGGTGGATTGTAAGACTAAAAGATAATATTAAATAAAAAAATAAAGAAAATAAATGGGCCAATCTTATTCGGGGAATGTTTATAGTAACATAATAAGAAGGAAATTAGGTCCTTAAAAGTACCTTTTATAAGTGAATCACTTTTTAAAATTCTTTGTAAAATAGACTTTTTGAGCTATAATTTGGTCGATTGAGTATGCTCGAGTTATAATTTGAAAATTATTTTCCAAAAAAAATTAGAAAATAGGACTTTCTCTAATAGTTTTCTTTCAAAAAAGCTATTTTTGCAAAGAGCCCGTAAATAAGGTACGAAAATATGTGCGACCCATGTCTATTGAAAATTGGGCAAAAATAAATAGAAAGAGAAGTTACGGCGTCCACAATTATTGGGGAATGAAAATAAAGGAGTGGAAACTACTTAACTTGTATTATGTACAGAATGTGCTAAATAGCCTCTGTTAGTGTAAAATCTCGTCCTAACGATATAAAGTTGGTTAGGAACTAGGATAGTACAGGTAGAAAGGAAATGAAAATATCTTATAGAGAGGAAAGGAAAATGTATTTCTTATAAAGTTGTTTGATATATATATATATAGAGAGAGAGAGTATATAGAGAGGAAAGGAAAATGATTGTCTAATTTATTTTAAATGACTGTTCTACTTTTAATATAATGATTTTAGAAATTGATTTACAACTTACAAAGGTAATTTAATAAATTTAATTATTTTTTTTCTCTCATTTTCTTCTCTCTATTTTTCTCTTCTAGTTTCCTTCCAACCAAACAATCTATTCTCATTTTCTCTCCCCTTTTCCCTCCTACTCTTTTTTTCCTTTCTCTTTTCTCTCCGACCAAACATAGCCTAAATTATCATCAATCACCAACCATAGCTCGAATGAGCGTGTGGAGCAGGTTAGTGTACTCTATCTTGGTAAGGACTTGTTGGGAAAAGGGGGGTTAGGCATCGGAAGGCTACTTGTAGGGCTGGCAATTTTCTACACGACACGACGATACGACTCGAAAACGACACGAAATAAACGAGTTTGGGTAACCCATTTAATTTTCGTGTCAATTTCGAGTTGACACGTGTAACACGTATAATAAATGGGTGGATTTCGGGTCAACCCGCTTAACCCGAAAATGACCCGTATAACCCGTTTAATTAAACGTGTCGTTTTCGTGTCATTTTTGTGTCGTGTCAACACGACACTAATACGACACATTTATTAATATTTTAATATATTAAACGTGATTTTAATTAATTCTAAGCATATTTATAGGAGTAAAATTAAATTAAGTAGTTATAATCGTGTTAAATTAGAATAATCGTGTCAATTTTGAATAATCGTGTCAAACGGGTCATAATATGACACATGACACGTTTATTAAACGGGTTACACGTGTCGTGTCGTGTTACACGTGTATTAATCGTGTCGTGTTCGGGTTTAAATTTTTGACACGTTTATTAATCGTATCGTGTTCGGGTTAGGTGTTATCGTGTCGTGTCGTAATCGTGTCGACCCGAACACGACACGATAACACGAATTGCCAGCCCTAGCTACTTGGCAAAGAGACTCCAACAGTACTCAAGTTAGTTAGTTTTTAAGCTTGCTCAGGGAAAGGATAGGTGGAGTGGTTAATTCCTTGAATGAGATTGGTGACGTCCTTCAATAAGCAAAGATGAAGTGAGCTCCATTATATTAGAGGGCAATTATTAGAAGTATGGCCGTTCATTTGAACAGTACAAGTCAGAGCGGGTGCATCAGCCGACCATTAGGTGCTCGACCGTGTGTTAGGTTATAACAGCGGTGAAGATGTCACGGGTCAAATAATAAGTTGTATTCGATTTGGTTACGATATGGAGTATCCCTTATTAGTTATTGCCCTCAAGCACTGGGGAGCTCGACCCATTTGCTAGTCTACTAAGGACAACTTGTACCTTAGGTGCTCAGCACGGGTCCCCTAGTCAGTAACTCCCTGCCCACCTGCCCCGGTTGTGCCTTCTATGAAGGTTCCATACGTTGGAATTATGGCTTCTGTTATTTATATTTTGTCGTAAATCCTCTTAATTTGACGTTTGTCTAGCAAGTTTGGTATTTGTGCTTTCGCTGGCACAACAAGCGGTATCAGAGTTTTAGGTTCTTTAATTTGATTTTGGGCTTGTTAATTTGTCAAATTATTTTAGATTTTTGGCTTCTGCGATGGCGACAATGACAGGATATGCATGCTATTTGGTCAAAAGATCTCCATCAACTGCATTTTGTTTGAAGACTCCGTTTGAGGTATGGCTTGGTAATTCTGTTATCTTTGATTTGATATTATTTGGTTGTCCTGCTTATGCTCTTGTGAATGATGGTAAACTCGGGCGATTAACAACAATCTTCCATGGATTTGAGTTTGGGGTGAACGGCTTTTGGTTGTGGTTTGTTGAGCTATTGTCACTAAGTTTGTTAGTTAGCAGTAGAGGTGGCAAAATGGGCCGGGCCAAATGGGCCGGCCCGCGGCCCGTCATTGTGGCCTGCGGGCCGGCCCGGCCCTAAGGGTAGGGCCAGCCCGGCCTAGATTTCTAGGCTCGCCAATTTGGCCCGCACGGGCCGGCCTGGCCCGGCCCACCAAAATATATATTTTTTAAATTTTTTTAAAAAGTTTTTAAATAAATTTAAATATAAAACCTTTTCTAATACTTATAAATACACATTCCCTCAATTTGTTTTTCACACTTTCAAATTTCAATCTAATTCTAAATAAATTTCTTAAGATTTTTAATCTAAAATTTTTTTATCAACTTATATACTTTTAACTTATTTAATTATTTATAAATTTTTATCAAATATGAAAAAATCATAACATATTATTTATATATTTTTATAAATTTTATTTTTAAATTTCTAATAATTTTAACTAATTATACAAATAATAAACTTATTTTTAAAATTTTTTAAAATTTGGGCCGAGGACGGGCCGACCCGTTTTGGCCCGTCAAAAAGCCCGGCGGGCCAACGGGCCCGGGCCGGGCCCTATTTTATTTTGGGAGGTCCGGCCTGGCCCGGCCCGCTCACCCCTTCAAGCCCGTCATGGGCCGGCCCGCCCATTTTGCCACCTCTAGTTAGTAGAGTTCTTGAATTTGATAAATCGGTCATTCTATTTGATATAGGGGAGTTAGTATGTGCAGATAAAGATCACAGTATTTGTAAGCAGGTAGAGCTTCCAGTTGAAACTTCTGTCAAAACTTTTAGTTCTACTACTTTGTTCGTTGTTAGTAGAGAAAGAAGTTTGCCTCATTGGTTTGGTTTTGCAGAGTTAGTTTCTTTTGTATTAGCTGTGACAAATATGGTGACCGAGTCGGGTACCGTTTGGCAGTTCAAGCACTGCTTGGACTTATTTGGTATTGCAGATTGTGATTGGCTCCCTTGGGGGTTTTGGAAGAGATGAGGAAGGAGTTTCACTATTTTTGGACCTAGCTTAATTTTGAGCCAAAGTGGAGATTGTTGGAATTATAGCTTCCAATTAAGCCAAGGGAAAATTTTGGGCAAGACCCAAATAGAACTTGGAAGTTACCCTTTTTTTTTATTACTCAGTTTATGTGAGTATATATATATATATATGGAGGACTTCTCAATGGTTACAATTTTTTTGTGACCATGAATGGACACTAAAAAAAGTAGTGATAGCATTAAATTTTTTTGATGGTAATAAATAGCATTAAATTTTTTTGGCCAACCACCAAACTAATCACCACCGTAGGATATTAGATCTAACGGCTTAAACCATTGTAACCATATATATATATATATATATATATATATGAACGTGAAGAAAAAAAGAGATGCAGCCATATGAAGTCTTTGACAGCCATTTATTATTTTTGGTCTCTCAATATACAATTGTTTCTCTCTTAGTTTATTGGAATTTGGTACAAACAAGCTTTTGGGTTTAGGTTTCTTTGTAGCTTGTTTATTTGTTATTTCCTTCTGATATTGGCATTAAGATTGTTAGCAAAGCATCTTTTTTGCGTCTTGATTGCTTTTGTGGGAGAGAGATTTGGGTGTATTTGGGATTTGAGTGTGAGAAATTTTGTCAGACTTTTGTAATCTTCTTTGGTTATAGTGGAATTCTTTGCCGTCTCCGACGTGGACGTAGGCTATATTTTATAGCTGAACCACGATAAATTCTTGTATTGCTTATGATTTTATGTTATTTATATTTTATCGTAAATCCTCTTAATTTGATGTTTGTCTAGCAAGTTTGGTATTTATGCTTCCGCTGGCACAACACCATACAATTGGGAACAGTTGGGATATATGGTTTGCTTTTCTCGGGTGTGCTATTTTTGGGTGCTCGGAAAACACCTTCGAACAATCCCTATTCCTTTAGCACCAAACAAGGAGGGAGTGCGATTTAGTCCTATCCACCAAACGTCCCTTTAGACATGCTGAGCTAGTTGCGCGCTCATCAACATTGTTACTATAGTTGTTTGCTCTATATTTTCAGATATTTTCTGTTTGTGGTCTTTTTTTCCATGCCATTTTGGACATCTATGTTTTTGTATCTGCATTTTGCATTTTACATGTGGTAGAGAGGGATGAGTCTAAGTTTGTGAGCCAGTCGATATGTTCTGTTTAGCATACTACTTGGGAAAAATTATTGAGGTTTTGCTTTTTGGAACTGTTGCTAAAAAAAAAATGTAGCTTCTCAAAAACTTCTAAGAAAGCAACTAAAAAGCTATCACGAATCACTTTTTAAAAGATCATGGTTGATATGAATAAGGCCATCATTCTACTATTTTCATTTTCATTGGCACAATTCTTAAACAAAACAAACGACAAGACGTCTTGATCTCTAAAAAGAAGATCCGGTACAAACTTGAAATAGCAAAACATGGGCCAGCCCAATTTTTGTCACATTTATACTCCTTCAAAGACATTTCTCTCATGTTTTCAGCCTTCATTTTTGTTATTATTATTATTATTATTATTACTATTCGTCTTGTATTTCCAATGCTCTATGATCATAGTTCTCAACATCACCACCTCTGGATAGAATTCCCCTCTCAACAAACAAAGCATCAAATCTAGTAAGCCAAAAAGAAAATTAATTATCTATGAACTGTTCTATAACCAGAGCTTCAAGCACTTAATTAAGAACAATAAACACGCAGTCATAGCCATCCTCTTTCAACACTTAGCTGGAAAATTCAGAAAGATTATGGCAAAATGTCCTGAGAAAATTTATTTACAAAACCCCCAGATATTTTTTCACCTAGCCCTTTAGGCACCAGTAAACTAATCTTGGAGTTTAGTCCTTAGAAATTCAGAATATTGGCTAATGGGGTCAGGTTTTGAAGCCAAGGACTTAACTGTGGCCAAAACTGCTCCTGGGTCCAATCCAGGCCCAGTTTGTTGGGGACTTGGATCTCTGGCAACTTGTCCTTATAACCACATGGTAGCTGCAAAGATGTGGAACTAGACCCTTTAACCTCCATTAAAGCTCTCTGATCTCCTTTAAAGACTTCTTCCATTGATGCTGCTCCTGCTCCTACTTCTTCTACTTCCTTCTTTAAAACCAATTGTTGTACGGACATTAATGGTGGTGCGGTTATTAGCTCTTCATGATGCGGGCTGCAGAATGAGATGGTGTCCATTGGTGATGATGCAGGGGATGTAGCATTTTGAAAGTTCTTCATCTCTTCTTCCATTGCTACCCTTTGCTCTAGGACTTTCAAAGAAGTTGCCTTCCTATACACCTTGCACAAAACTATGTCCTGCACATTTAAATAAACTAATCACTTAAGACAATTTACTACTAAAAATTTAAATATGCATTTAGTACTCCTACCTACTAATAGTGGGACCTTAACTAGTAATACAATGTTACAACTTTTTTTCCTTTTTGCTGCCTAAAAATTGCGGCTGAACTACTGTTGGACCAAATTATTTATTTCTAAAAGAAATGGCATAATATATCGAATATTTAGTATCACAGTGCAAAAATACGTAAACCTTCATTTTATAAATAGGATTCACTATATGTATTAACGTGTGGGTCTAAGCTCTTTATCCAAAAATTAAATATTCAGCCTTTTTTTCTCAAATTTTTGCATGCGAAGTTTCATAGAAGTTTCTCAATATAAAATTTACATGTCAAGTATATATCCATAGACATATCAATTCCTTGTTGATCAACTGTCTCACTTATAACTTTATACAATTCATCTAGAAAGCCTCTTAACAAATTAATTTTATTAATTTTTCCGTTGGTATTTAAAAATTATTGAATTTATAGAAAATTATGGTCCAAAGTAGGCCACTTTCCAATAAGATTTTGCATCAAGTACTTACCTTTGACAATCTGCAGTTATCAGGCAAACGATACTCGTTCATGACCCAGTCGGTCTTGGTTCCCCTAGGAGCCCTGCCTTTGTAAAAAACAAGTGTCTTTCTCAACCCAATCACCCTCTTCGGCTCTGATAAGCTCACAATCCGACGGTCAGAACCCGTGGCCTTCCAAAACCCTCTTTCGGTCGTCCGGTTTGGCCTCCCACCACTTCCATGCTTCCTGTCCCTCGGCACAAAAAAGTACCATTCTCTTTCTCCAATCTTCGCCTTGTCTATTCCAAAAACCCCGCTATATTAAATTAATATTTGATCGTTACTAGTACCATAACATATGTTCATATACCATATAATAATTAAAAATTAACAACAATAACATGTGACACATTGAATAATAGAACAAATATACGTATGTACCAGGCAAGACCCAAGGATCATAAAGGTAGATATTGAGAGAGCCAATTATGTCGAAACGCATCCTTCCAAAAACCATATTCTTGAGGTAGAAATCTAGAAGCTCTTCCTCAGTGGGATGGAATCGAAAGCCCGGAAGTTCGAGTACTTCCGGTGTTACTTCATCCATGGGGTTGGCTGCCATTAAAACTCGGAAGGGTTTAAGTCTTAGTCACTAATGGTTTTGGTTTTTGCTTCTTGATATGGTACTTAAAAGTTCAAGAGTGAGAGCTCTTTTATTAATGCAAACAATGTTACAAGAGAGTATGATACAAGGGATGAGATAGTAAATGAGGATGATGCTGGTGTACTTATATAGCTAAGTTTATAAAGAAGGGTTTGGCATGGGACCTAGTCACCAAAGATATAGGGAGCAGAAAAGTCTATACAATGTTGGAAGTATGTGTTAATTAGGGCCCCCAAAGATAGTGGAGCCCACGCGTCTTGACGTAGAAAAAAGAAACTAGTGACTTGGACATGTACACGTCTTTAATCTCTTTATGCTTGACCTATATCAGTTTCTTTCTGTTTTGGACTTTTACCTGGAAATTCCAGACCCTTGAGCGATATTTCCAAGTAAAATTTTCTACCACATAGTTTTCATTTTTGAAAAATGTGAACAAACGGGGTGTCATTTTAAAAGACCAAAGTTTCATGCTTAATATAAGCCAGTCAGCAAGTCTCCGGTCATCATGAGCATTTTAGTATTACTTTGAGTCGGTCTTGAGCATAGATGGTTCTCTGCTTATTAATTTCTTGGAATTCAACTGCAAAATCATCAAAAACCCTTCTCTTCTTTGGTCTCAATTTCAACCTTCTCAGTTTGTTCAATTTTAGCCAATAATACTTTATGCATTGTCTTTCACAAAGGGCTAATAAGCTTAATTCCTCGAATTTGATGTAGAATATGCTTTACAATTCCTTAAAATTTTACATAAAAGTTGAACCAACCAATGAAAGCTTTCATTTGTTTAATTTTTTGAAACAATTTATTCCAACAACTTGTCACCAAGCTTACCATATTCAAGTTTTCATATTTTAACTACTCAAAAGTTGGTTAAGTGCCAATACTAGATGGACAGAAAGCAAGTACACTTTGGTTATGAGATTTTAAAATGGCTCAAGGAAATTGAAGAGGTGAGTTGACTTGTGGGGTCAACACTACATGACAGGGATTTGATTATGGGATTTTTTCAATTTGGCCAAAAATGAGAGTTATCAATCAATTAGCGCAATATATGAATCTTAATTGCGCTATATTAATTGGTGGAGGGTCCTCTCAAAGTCTTATAAACAGAGTGACCACAAATACAAAACAGAGTTTTCTATATAGTAGTCGATTCAAAGCAATTCCGCGTTTTTCACAACATTCTATTTTATATCACAAATAATGTTTTCTTAAGTAGAAAGAGAGAGAAAAAAAAAAATCAAAGAAAAGAGATAATATTGCGATGGGCTTTGATGGGAAGTTTTGACTTGGAAGTCTTTCGAGACTTCAAGAAGTCCTTCATGATCCTTCAGTATCCTACTTGACCTTCTAATTTTTATGGCTGTGCCCTCCTTTGGCTTCAATTTTTCTATTTTATACAAGAGTAATGTTAGAGACACCAAAAATTTACACCAAAAACTTACATCACATGATGTGGCATCCAATTCAACCATTAAATCTTAAATGGTGTGGCCCCACTTTAAATAAAATAGTAGTTGAAATGGATGTCACATTATGTGGTGTAAGTTTTTGATGTAAAGTTTTAATGTCTCAATCATTATTCTTTATACAAATATAGGTTGCCAATACAATAGGTATATTTTTTCTAATCTATGTATACGTATTTTTTTTTAACCGTTGGATCATTATATAATAGTGATTTAATGGCTATAATGAGATGTATGAAAAAACGTGCATCATTATTGTTATTTCTTGCTCTTACTTTTTACTATAAAAAATATGCATAATAAATTTTTATTGACCAAAATAATACTATGTATAGGTTAAAAAAATACCTACTGGATTGGTGCCTATATATATACATATATGTATATATATATATATATATATTACATGTTTTGGATACGATTCCATTCCTTAATTGGTCTCATCATATAATTTTGTCAATTAGGACTCATTTTTTTCAATAAATTAGAAAAACATAAATTAGAAAAACAAATATGTCCTGAATTAGCAAAATCAGGTGACATAAGTAGTCGTTAAACAACACTACATACTAATTGTATATAGTATATATGTATATTTCTTTATTTACTCCTACGGATTGGTTATTTATCTTTCCTGAATATTTTTTGTTCTATAGCGTAGTATCGTGAACTGTTAGCAACTTTCTAAGCTATTTCCTCGAATTTTCTTCAGTCATGTAAGGGGCAGTTTTAATAAATGTTTCTATATAGTTGTCATAAAGGAAAGCAGTCTGACAATACAACAGCATGGTTCTATCATTATGATTAAGAATGAACAAACCTATGATTATTATTTTGAACGAAGATGTTTTCCATTGTTATTATTTTCAAATTTCTTGACAATCTAGTTACACCATTTTGTAATGGTATTCACATAATTTCTACTCTTGTCCCTTTTGTACTTCATTTGAAAACTATTTAATCTTGGTTGTTTATTAAATATTTTTAGGGAATTTATATCTTAGGAGGTCTACTAAACTATTGTGATAAAAAATAGGACTCATTCATTAATATTTTCAAAACTAACTCACATTGTTATATCATACATATAAAATTACTTGGAAACTTTATTTCTTTAACAAACTTCAAACTACTTTAGCCACCACCGTCGGTCTTAATCCCGACCCCAGCGGCGGTATCTATGCTCGACTAGGGTCGAAAAATTTCGACCGTCGTTGAACTTATTCGGTCGTCTCTCTCTGTTCCGATCATTTTTCAACCAATTATCAGAAAATTTCAACCATCGAAAATTTTTGATTTAGGTCGAACCTCTGTTCGACCGTAGTCGAACAATTCAACTGGGGTAGAAGTCACCGGTCGAAATTTTCGACCGGTGTTTGACCGTGGTCGAACAATTGCGACCCTACTCAAATATGGTTGGTCGTCTTCCTGACGCCGCCTCTATCACTTCTGATTTTTTCGATTATAGTCTAGTCAGAGGTTATTTTGGAACTCTAAAATATTCACTAAATGACAAAGCAGTAAAAATCTTATTTTTGTAAATAGTTTATAAGTTGTCCTTTTTTTCATCACATATATTTAAAAAGGGTCAAAATTGATAATCTCTAATATTTTTTAGGGGATGGCTACGGTAGGGGCGTCCCTACGTAAGGTCATGCCTTAATTATCGTTGGATGGGAATCTGTGGGGAATAACGGGAATCTGTGAATAATTTATTTATATACAGATTCCCATCCAACGGTGAATAGACAGGGCCCTACGTAGGGGTGTCCCTACTGTAGACGCGCCCTTTTTTTTAAAAAAGAAAACTATAATATTATTAGTTAGATTGGAGTTGCATAGGAATATTTCTTTTGGAACCGCACTTGTGAGTTGTGAATAAACCCTAGTCCCTGGAAGTCTGACCCAGTCTTTTACTCGTTTATAAGCAGTGCACATCGCTGTCTAGGAAAATTAGATGATAATGATAATGACAAAATTAAAGGTAGGCTTTTATTTGAGCAACACACTATATTTTGGAATTTGTTTATGATTTTTTTTTTTCAGAGAAAATCCCTGGGCACTCGATTTTTAAAGATAGTTTTTAGGTTTATTTTTTCTTTTTTGTGAGTATTTTTTTTTTTTTTTGGTGGGTCTTATTAGTTATTAGGCATTCTAAAGAAGTAAATGGTAGAGCTGTTATCTTCGACATTTCCTCTAACTTGTAATGTTTTGATTGATTTATATATACGTTTTGAAACAAAATTAAAATTCAAAATTAAGAATTATAATACGGAGCTTTAAAAATTAAAAAAAAATAAAAAAAAAAAAGCATTGCAATTTACGAAAATAATGGTATTTATGAATATTTTGAATTGTAGTTTAAATTTAAGGGTTTCTAAGAGTTTTATTGAAAAAATTACAAAAAAAAATTACAAAAAATATGGTGCTAAAAGAAATACTGCACCGAAATAGTATTTTTGAAAATTAAATGTGCTATTTTTCTGAATACTTTCATTACTGAAACTAGTTTACTACTTTGGTTACTAGGTTCTGGTTACCATTTTGGTTACTAATTACTTATTTATCGTTAACTCATTCATTTTGATTAATCGTCAAATTTAGAAAATAGGAACTAATAACTGGTAACTAGTAAAAAAAATAAAGTAGGAAATCAAAAGGGTTGGTCGAACCCAAATCAAGGAAGATTGGAACCCAATCCACTTCATTGAAGGTTCATTTAACTCTTGTTTTGCACTTTGATTTAAAGATAAAACTATATGGGATACCACTTTTTGACAATCTGTGTAAGTATAGACCTTTTTTTTTATTTTTATAAGTTTTAACTTCTATATCCTTCTCTAAAATTATTAGTACTACTTTTACCAGTTTACCCATGTGTTCAATTTTAATTAACTTTTACTAGTTGTGCCTACAATTCGTCAGTTGCTCTGAAAAAATCAGCAAACATATCACTGGAACTCTGCCGCAGATACTCTCAAGCATTGAATTCCAACCTTTGTGTGTCAAAAACCCTCTAATAGCCGTGTGGTTAAGATCTGCCTCCTGAGGGCACCAACTGGCCAGTAGGCTTCGCTCTTTCGTCTCTGCCAAAAACTCTAGTGGAATGGCGGTAGCTTTGGCTTTGATGACATCATGCCTAATTATCCACAAAAAATTCTTCTTGCTGTTAGCAAGTCCCCGCGCGAACTCAATTAGTTCCTCTGCCGTCATGAATGCTATACTTCTGAAATTTACGTAGACGATAGAGTTTGGCTCCTTGGAGTCGAGCCATTTGAGGCAATATGGATCTTCTTAATAACAAGTTAATTAAAGAGAGATCGAAATCGCCAAAAGAAAAAACAAAAACAAAAACAAAAAAAGGGAAGTAGGTCAGTGTATCCCTTGTTAGACCCCGTATTTATTATTTTATAATTATTTCCTTTCTTTTATTTTATAAGAAATACTTTCATGGTATTGATTGAGGTATCTAAGGCGTTAAGCCCAGAAATTACCGGTAGATAACTAGAAGTATTTTCTACCACATGATGTAATCATTAGAGCTATAATGGTTATATCAGTGGTAAATCATTTATATACCTAAGTGATATTCATATTTATAATATTAGTAAATAAGTAATTTACAAAGGATATAGTAGTACATACGTTGCTATCTATAAGTGATAAAATTTTTTAAGTCATAGTAAATAAATAATATACCTTATCTTAATAATAGTAAATAAGTAATTTACCAGTAGTATAATAGTAAATAGGGAAATTTGGTCAAATGCCCCTTCTTGATAGTTGATTTTGAGAAATACACCCCATTTAAAATTTGTTGGCTAGAATAATCCGTTTTAAATAAAGTGAGTGTAAAATAACATATAGGCCCTTAGTTAATTTTTTTAAAAAAATTAAAAAAAAAAAGAAAAGACTTAGGGTCTGAAATGAAAAAGCTGTAGTTAAATTTTTTAAAAAAAAAAAGGAATGAAAAAAAAGAAAAAAAAATGAAAAGGCGGGTTTAATTTTTTTTTTCCTCTCTTTTTCTCAAACAAGGGCATTGATCTTCCCCTTCATCTCAATTCATCTCAGTCGGGCGCCACCCCCACCCACGACAACTGCAGTCAAAGCCCACCTCTATCACGCCAAATTCCATCCAATCTCAACCGGAAACTCATCGGCTCCAAAATGCCCATTCTTTCTTTGTTAATATGAGTTTGATTTGTAGATTAAAAGTTGTTTTCTAATAGGACTTGAAACTATAGCGAAAAATAGAAAATTTTTAGTCAACTTTTAAGCACAAAAAGTAGAAAAAAATAGAAATTTTTTGGTCAACTTTTAAGCACAAAAAGTAGAAAACTAGAAAATAAGATGAAAAACGGTGAGATTCGCCGCAAAGAAAAAAATCCAGATCGGGATAGACATAGGTGTCTAGTTTCTAGATAGAGGTGTCTAGTTTCTAGATAGGGGTGTCTAGAACTCGACAAATTATACATATTGAATACACTTGACATGATTGTCAAGTCTTGTCTCCACAATTGTTTATCTACAATGTATCAACAATACTAGACACAACTGTCAATCCATAGGCCAACCATTATCATCTAGGTGCTAGACGTTATCTCGATTATGCTAGACACATTATCTATCATTCTCGACAGTTTAGTCGAGTAACTAGATACTAGTGCCGAGATAATTTCTAGAGTATAAAAAGTTACTCGACAACACAGTTGTGTGACTCGACATAGTGTCTAGAAAGTTCGACAATTATGTCTATATACTAGACACTATTGTCTAGCATAGTGTCTAGCTTTTTAGATAAGTTGTCTATCTAGTATATACTATTGTCTAGCTTTCTAGACAAGTTGTCTATTCGGTAGACATGAATGTCTAGCTTATCAGATAGGTTATCTATTAGATAGATAATATTATCTAGTTTTTCAAAAAAAATGTCTATCTGGTAGACACTATTATCTTACTTCCTGGACAAGTTGTCTATTTACTAGACACTAAGTATAATGGACTAAAATTTGATATAAACTAAATTAAATACAATATAATTATAAAATTAGTAAGTTTTGTAAACTTAGTCACTACTTTGTTCATTACTATTAGAAACTTAGTCACTATATAATGAAAATATGTCACTATTACTATTGGAAACTTAGTCACAACATTGTTCTTTATATTTATAAACTCAATAATTAGGTGTAATGCATAATAAGGATATTATGTTAAATTACAAAATTAGTAAGTTTTGAATTACTATCGCTACTATAATGAAAATATATCACCATTACTAATGCAAACTTAGTCATAACTTTGTTCTTCCAAATTACAAACTCAATAACTATATGTGATGAGTAATAAGTATACTAAATTACAAAATTAGTGAGTTTTTAATTATTATCACTACTATAATAAAAATATGCCACCATTACTAGTGGAAACTTAGTCACAATTTTGAGCTTTCTAAACAAGGAGTCTAGCTATTAGACAAGTGTTGTCTAGCTCTCCAGACATATTGTCTATCTGATAGACACTTTTGTCTAACTTTCAAGACAAGTTGTCTATCGGGTAATTACTATTGTATCGTTTTCTAAACATATTATCTAGCTACTAGACAATATTGTCGAACTTTCCAGACAAGCTGTCTATCAACTAGATACTAACTATAATAAAATAAAGTTTGATATAAACTAAATTAAATACAATATAATTACAAAATTAGTAAGTTTTATAAACGTACTCACTACTTTATTCATTACTTTTAGAAACTCAGTCACTATATAATAAAATTATGTCACCATTACTATTGGAAACTTAGTTACAGTTTTATTCTTTATAATCAATAACTAGGTGTAATGTATAATAAGTATATTATATTAACTTATAAAATTAGTGAGTTTTGAATTGTTATCGCTACTATTATGAAAATATGGCACCATTACTATTGGAAACTGAGTCACAACTTTGTTCTTCCAAATTACAAACTCAATAACTATGTATAATGAGTAATAAGTATATTAAATTACAAAATTAGTGAGTTTTAAATCATCATCGAGACTATGATGAGAATATGTATCATTACAATTAGAAACGTTTTTTTTTTTTTTTTTTTTGGTTGGGAATTAGGATTGGAAACTTAGTCACAACTTTGTTCTTTCCAAACAGGAATCTAGCTATATTAGACATGAGTTATCTGGCTCTCCATACATGTCTAACTTTCTAGATAAAAGTGTCAATCTGATAGACACATGTGTCTACGGTACCAGACAAACCTTCTATCCCGTAGACACTATTGTCTAGGTTTATAGACTATTTGTCTATCTACTGGACACTATGTCTAATGCAATCAAATTATCATAAACCAAATAAAATACAATATAATTATAATTTCAGTGAGTTTTGTAAACTTAGTCACCACTTTTTTAATTACTAGTGGAAACTTAGATAATAATTTGTGCATTATTATTGGAAACTCTTTCACTATGATAATGAAAATGTCATCATTACAAACTCAATAACAACCCAATAACTAAGTATAATGAATAATAACTACATTAATTTATGATGTTAGTGAGTTCTGAATTATCATACCTACTATAATGGAAAATATCTCATCTTGTTGCTTTTTAAGAAACTAAGTCACAACTTACAACTTTCGTCTTTCTAATTACAAACTCAATAATAATACGTAATGAATAATAACTATATTAAGTTACAATGTCTTTTTTTTTTCCAAAAAAAAGCTCAATAACTCGTACTTGCACATGTGTGTCGAGCCATATGACACCTCTGTCGAGTTACTCGACGGTACTGTCTATATAATAGATACTTGTATCTGTCTTTTCAAACAAGTTGTCTATATGGTAGACGTATATGTCTATCATTCCAGACTATTTGTCTATCCCGTAGACACAGTTGTCTAGGTGTACAGACTAGTTATCTATCTACTAGATACTATGTCTAATGCAATCAAATTATTCTTAATGCAAGGATAAGGTTGTCGATACACTGGATATGGTTATTAGTATTACAGACACGTCTGTCGATTAAGCCGACGAGGGCATCTAGCAAAACGCGGTAAAAAATTAGGAACGTAATAAAATTTTTAAAATAATTCAAGACCTCATAAAATATGAAATTACAAACTCAATACAGTAAAAAAAAACTACCAAAAATACCATCAAACAAAGTTACAAATAAACCACAGTAAATAAAGTCTTGCTCTGGGACACATAACACACAATAACCATAATCATAAAGATAAGAAAGACGAACAATTATGACATACTAGGACCATAACGTCTGTGTCATTTTTTATAGATATTGGAACAATATTTATTGTTATATTTGGCTTGTAACTCAATTCTATGTCAAAGACATCATTGTCGATTTCTGTAGTTTGAAGTATCTCATATACCAGCTACTTGAAAGTAATGTTTGGTTTAACCATAATACATCTTGATCGTTGTCTCTTTCCATTCCAATTCTAAAAAGAACCTTCATTCTTTTCTCAAACGCCATCATATAATATGATTATAAGTGTTGATTATATACCTGAACAAAAAATAAATTATAAATTAAAAGAAGAAATATATATTAAAAAACATAAAATAATAAATTTAGTTAGGTTTAACATGTGTTAGTGGCTATAAATGTGTTTCTTATGGTTAAACATGTATCTTTAGTTGCTAGACATGTATTTCTAGTGGCTAGACATGTGTTCCTAATGATTTAGACATGTGTTTCTAATGGTTCGACATGTATCTTTAGTTGCTAGACAATAGTGTCTAGATATAACTTTTTTATACACAAAATCGGCTCGACATTGGTGTCTACTCACTCGACAGAATTGTCGATTATACAGACAGTGTGTCTAGCATAGTCAAGACAGTGTCTAGCGCCTGGACAACAATTACTAATTTATGGCTCGACAATTGTGTCTAACATTGTCTATGTAGTGTCAATAGTATGGATGTTCAATTGTTCAAACAAGACTCGATAATAGTGTCAAGTGGAGTCCATATGGTACAATTTCTTCTGTTTTAGACAGTCTGTCTATAAATTAGACAAACCTGTTTATCTAGATATGGGATTCTTCTTCACAGCTTTTCAGATAAGACGTGACAATACTATTAAGTGGAGTCAATATTGTACAATTTCTTACCTTCTAGACAGACTGTCTATAAATTAGACAGATTTCTCTATCCAGGTATAGTTTTCTTCTATGCAGTTTTTCAGGCAGGACTTGATAATACTATTTAATAGAATCGATATTGTACAATTTATCACCTTCTAGACAGTCTGTCTAGCAATTAGATAAATCTGTCTATCCAAATCTGGGTCTTTTTTATGCAGTTTTTTAGATAAGACTTGACAATACTGTCGAGTATAATTAATACTGTATAATTTCTCACCTTCTAGACAAGCTGTCTAGAAACTAGATAGTCTTGTCTATCCAGATCTAGATTTCGTCTTCGCTGCAAAACTCGCTATTTTACAACCCACTTTCTAGTTTATATATTTTTAGGCTCAAAAATTAACGAAATACTTTCTATTTTTCATTATAGTTTCAAGTCTTACTACAAAATAACTTTTGATCCACAAATCAAGCTCACATTTGCAAAGAAAGATTAATGGCAAAGAAACATCTTCTACATACTTAAATCTTCGAAATGGAGGACCACATTTTTCTCCTTTAAAGTGCAGAAATCGGGACTCTAAGCTTTCTAATTACTCCAAGCTTTCAGTTGAAATATGTTTTCCGATGACTCCAAGCTTTTTGGCGGCAATGATGTGATAATGGTGAAGGAGGAGGTACGAGAGAAGAATAATGGAAATGGGAAAAAAAATCTGAAAACGAGTTAATTAAGGGCATATTAGTCTTGACAACCAAACTTTCACTTAAAAGGTGTACACACCCAAAAATTATGAAGAAGGGTGTATTTCTACAAAAATCACTATGTGAAAAGGGTATTCTTCAAAGGACCCCTAGTAAATATGTTACCATCTACAAGCGATAAAATATTTTAAGTCATGGTAAATAAATTATATACCACCTCTTAATAGTAGTAAATAAGTAATTTATTAAGGGTATTATGGTAAATATGATACCATCTATAAGTGATAAAAGTTTTTATGTCATGGTAAAATAAATCATATACTACCTCTTTAATAGTAGTAAATAAGTAATCTACTAAAGGTATAATGGTAAATATATTACCACCTGTAAGTGAAAATATTTTTTAACTCATAGTAAATAAATTATGTACCATCTCTTAATAGTGGTAAACAAGTAATTTATTAGGGGTATAATGATAAATATACTACTGTATATAAGCAAAAAAAAAAAATTAAGTCATGATAAATAAATCATATACCACCTCGTAATAATGGTAAATAAGTGATTTACCATGAGTATAATAGTAAATATGATATTGTCTATAAGTGAACTTTTTTTTAAGTCATGATAAATAAATCATATACCACCTCTTAATAATAGTAAATATATAATTTACTTGGGTATAATGGTAAATATGCTACCATCTATAAGTAATAAAATTTTTTAAGTCATGGTAAATAAATCATATACCATCTCTTAATAGTGGTAAATAAATAATTTACTAAAAGTATAATGGTAAATATGCTACCATCTATAAGTGAATATTTTTTTAAGTCATGGTAAATAAATCATATACCACCTCTTAATAGTGGTAAATGAGTAATTTATCAGGGATATAATGGTAAATATATTATCGTCTACAAGCGATAAAATTTTTAAAGTTATGGTAAATAAATCATATACCACCTCTTAATAGTGGTAAATGAGCAGGGGTATAATAGAAAATATGCTACCGTGCGATAAAACTTTTTAAGACATGGTAATAAATTATATACCACCTCTTAATAGTGGTAAATAAGTAATTTACTAGGGATATAGTGGTAAGTATAAATCATTATTATTAGAAAAAGAATATATTTGTTAATAAAATCAGAAAAAGATATCCATTAAATTATATCCTCAAAAGTATGGTATTTTTATTTAATCTCCTAATTTAAATAACCGTATTTTACAAAGATTGCCAAAATTATAAATATTGCCACCATGTTTTGAGACTGTATATTTCTAAATTTTTGAAAAATTTAGGTAGATAACCAAGATTTTAAATTTGATTAAGTAGATGTCCACTTTTAAAATTTTATAGCTGAATGTCCAGGTATATATATTTTTACACTTGGTAGATACACATATCTACTAATTTTAGTTACTGTACTGAAATGCACTGGGTATATAATTTTTTATACTTGGTATATAAAATTTTACACTTAGTATATAAGCATATATACCGGACATTTTGCTATAATATTTGACAAAGAGACATTTACTGAAATTGGGCCCAAAATTTGATCACATTTCTATAAGCCCCTAAATTTTTTAGCTTTTATTCCGTATGAAATTATTTTTGTAATACTTTTTATTTTGTAACAATATAACTTTGAATTTCTCTAAATTTTTTGACTGATAACCAACATAAATAGTCAATAATTCAATTATGACAACAACATTACTATATGACCATTTCAAGCCACACACGCGCGCGCACAAAAAAAAAAAAAAAAGAGGCACATTCATAGGTGACCAGTTTTGACAAATCGAAACCCAGTTACATAACCGGACATGGGCCAGACTGCCAGAGAAGGCCCAAATCGATGTCCAAATGATGCAAAGGAAAAGGATTAGTGCAAGCAAGAGTATTTATAAGAAATGGCACTCTTTTTTAAGATCAATTTAAAAATTGGGGATGACTACGGTAGGGGCGTCCTTACGTAGGGTCATGCCTTAATTATCGTTGGATGGGAATCTGTGGGGAATAACGAGAATCTGTGGACAATCTATTTATATACAGATTCCCATCCAACGGTGAATAGACAGGGCCCTACGTAAGAGCGCTCCTACTGTAGACGCGCCCTTAAAAATTTGTGCCTTTTACACCTATTTAATAAATAACTATTGTATAATTTTATTTTGATAAATAGCCGTTCTTTTGTTGATCTATTTTTTTATAAAGTAAATTAATTTTTTAAAAAATAAATCAATATATTTTGATATACTAAATAAAGTAAATCAATTTTTTTTATAAAGCACATCAATTTGTGAAAAAGTAAATCAATTCTTTCTCAAAAAAAAATTAAATCAATTTTTTTAAAAAAAATTAAATCATTATATCTTGATATAGTAAATATGAAAAATGATCCTTATTTAAATAATTTTTAAAATTCAATCATTTTTTAACCGTGTTTGAAAAACCATCATTTTGCAAAATATTATCCAAAATCCGGTCATTTAGCTAAAAAGCCCTTAGTGCAAAGTGCAAATTTCAAAGAAAAGGGACAAAACGTTCTAGTTACAGCCAAATTTCAAAACTCAAAGCGTCCCAATGCGATGGGATTGCTACTGCTCTTTCACTGTTCTGCTTAGGAATTTTATGTTTGAGAGTGAACCAGAGTGACTGTTTTAGTTAGAAAATCAAAAAATAAAAAAAGGTCAGGTGTACTAAAAAGGACAGAGAGGACAAATGAAGAAGATGGGTTGTCAGTGGGAGAGCATTGGTAATGAGAGGGGGCCAGTTGGTTGTGGAAGTAGTAGGCTTTTCTGTAGCACTAGCACATCAATTGTGCACAATCCATAGAAAGAAAAACATCAATTTTGCAAAAGTTTTACATAGCCACATTCCTCAATCAAATGTATTTTTTCTTTTTTTTAATGCGTTCGCCTCTAACCAAAACAAATGAGTTGAGGGTGGAGATGACCTATTTTGAGCTTTTGTTTCTATTAGTCTTGATCATTCAAAGTTCAAGTCTCACCTTATACAACGGGCCTTGAACGGTAATGACTAGTGATAAGATTGCGGATTGAATTGGTAGTTGACAAAGGCACAAGACGAGAACTCCTTTCTGCTCAACTTATGGTACTAGTAGATTTTGAAAAGGTGTTGGATGTGGGCAAGAAAGACACCAATGATCCCAATCTTCTCGTCATTAAAGCTAAACAATGAGTCATGGCTCAAGAGTACCAACTTTTATGGGCATCCTTATCCATTCAATGGTGTCTTGAGATGGAGGGGTTTTGTTCCTCCTTTATGTTCCACATGTTGGTTTTCTATATACTAGTCCCTCTTATTTATCACCTTGGCGCTATTAGGCAATAAAAATGTTTTAGATTGTCACGGTAGTTCTAGTCTCTATTAGTTCAATGTTCGATACGACTAAATAATTAGCTTATGATTCCATCATATGTTATTAAATTCATTTAGTATAGTATGATATACTAGTTTCGTAGCAATAAAGACTAACGAAGTCCTATGATACTAATCGAGTATGGAGCTTCTATAGAAAAGCATAGATAACAACGTTACATTATCATGATTCGAAATATTGAATCAAATTAGTAATATATCATAATCAAATTATATCCAAATCTACGAGATGTAATGAAAATATGACAGTTCAGAAACATGCATAATCAATCTCACCAAATATGCATTAGCATAAAAAACATCAAGACAATTTCACGTTTTGTTTTACGTCGTTGTGGTCATGTATATGTGCCCTGATCCAATTCCAAGTTCGGCCATTGAAATTTCAACTACTATGGGGAGAAAAAGCCATAAAATATCGGTTCTTTCCCAGTCTCACCAGCATTGTTCTGCCTTTTCAGTTAGAGCCACCACTATTTGAGGTTAGGAGTAAATCTTATCCAACCAGAAGGTTTGCAAATGCATCATTTGCCTTTGCCAAGGGAAATGACCAAATGCAGGAGCAGCACAAAGGACAAAAGCAGGCAACAAACTGAACCAACTTAAAAAAGGAGGTCCCCCAAGGGGTGGCTAGTCCACATTACCCCAAACACATAGAGACATCGGCATTTACTTATTTTGGTATCTCATGCCAAAAGCTTTTCTTAGCTTTCTGGACCAGACACAGAATGACACAGAATTTTATTTATATTATTTTTTAAGTTACAAAAAGATCAAATATATATATAACCATAAAATATCTGCCTCTTATGTAATTCCTTGTATTAAATCTGACCATAAAGTCAAAATCTGACCATAAAGTCAAATTAGCCATCAACTATGTTATATCATTTATCTGTATTGAAATCAAGATCATAAAAACTTCAACCCCCGTATCATAAAAACCCATAGCACTCATCAGATTTGAAAGCTTTCTCTAAGTTAAGTTCAATCAGATTTCAAACAAAGATTACGTGACTTTTTACTTTGGTTTAATACGCGGGGTACCATATGACTTACAAAATATCTCAGACGTTAGACTGGACTGTATTTTTGTCTCATTTTTTGCCCTGGACATTCAAGTATCTCATTCTACTAACCCAACTAAAATTTTCATCCGAATTTTGGCTCCTAATTTATTGCAAAATAGTTCAAAAAAAGAAAACTTAAAAATAATTTGTGTATAAGTCTCCAATATTTTATAAGTCAGCGACCAAAATAGGCGTGAAATCGGAAAACCTCAAGTAGAAATTAAACCCTTATATTAGAGCCTTAGGCATCTCTTAACTTGTGGCACAAGAGCAATTCAGAAAAACAGGGTACCATTTTTAGTTAGGTTGCCAATTGGATCACCCCCATTTTATTTCATCATTTTAAATTTTGGTTTTTCAGTCCCATCATTGATCATGCTTTATGCCCTTTGGCCTCTCTCTCTCTCTCTCTCTCTCTCTCTCTCTCTCTCTTCCCACTCTCCCTGTCTAACCTTACAGTGCAGTGCTTTAACAGTAACCAACAGAAAGAGCCTCCGGCTACAGTTCAAAAAACAATCCCTGTCCCTGCAGCTGAGCTGTATGGAGGTACTACTATTACACACTCATCAGGATCAGACCCAACCAGGTCCAAAACACCAAGTTGGCAAAAAAGGCCTCACCCCATGTGGGCCCTCCTTTAACCCATTCCCCCCACCATTCTAATGACCCCAAAAATGATGCAATCCATCCATAAATCATCACAGCACCTTAGAAATTGGCAGAGAGGAGGGAAAAAAAAAAAAGAGAAAAAAAATGATGCAAATTATAACACCGTCAGTCAAGCATGCATGCCCTTGAGCAATTAAATGGAAAGAATAAAGCTGCTTTTCTGCTATTTTTTGGATCTTTCCTTCTTGTTTTCTATTTCACTATATAATTTTTGTACATAATTGAAAGGTTAAATAAGGAGGGCAAAAAAAAAAAAAGCTTCATACTTAAAGGGTAGGCCCATCTAGACATATAAGATAATATATTTATATATATTAAATATATGTTAACATACGCAAAAGACCAGCAACGGTCAATATTTTCCTTTAATCTTCTAGTCAATGAATCATGGTAAGAGTGGTATGGTTGGTCCATGACCCAAAAATCCAAAATTAGATGAAAAGCAAAAGAGCCTAATCCACCTTTTTCCCTAACTTTTCTTTTCCCTAAGCCACCTCTTTCTTTTGTTATGATCTGTTGATCTTTTATAGTGCGATCTCAGTCTGCAAAGAAGCGGCCTTGAACCCTATCTGTTGTTGTTCAACATCCCACCTTGCCTTGGCTATGACTCCATCATGCACAGGCACGTATTCCTGATCAAAATAGAATTAAATTAGACAATAAGACCAAAAACAAAAATGGGTCTGTGTAATATGACGGTGAAAATAGCTTCCCAAAGCCCCCAGACTGTCATTTCCATGTATGATTTGCCAAAAAGGAAAACTAAAGATGACGCACCTCGAGTTTTTGAACAAGCTCTTTGGCACTGGGGGCAGAGACGATGATGTTGCGCTGAGAAGGCTTAATGAAACCATCATCCACTGCTTTGTCAATGAAAGTTAGGAGAGAGTTGTAGTAACCATCAACATTGAGCAGACCCACCTGATAATTTAACATGTTACATTATTCTGACCATTAAAAATTGGGTCTGAAAGAAACAAAACAGGATTCCACTAGAGTCTTTTAAGGTATTTGATATGGCTTACTGGCTTGTCATGGATGCCTAGTTGAGCCCATGTGATCACTTCTAGTAACTCTTCCAAAGTTCCATATCCACCTGAAAGATCAAGGAGAAAATCCCATTGAAACCATTAGGGGCAAAATGGTATGCAAGGAAGCTTGTATGAGAGAGAGAGATATGTGACCTGGCAAGGCAATAAAACAATCAGAATGGCGGGCCATTTCTGCTTTCCTTTGATGCATGTCGGCTACTGGCCTTACTTCTCCAACAGTCTCACCTGTTATCTGAGGCTCCACATATAGAGACATTTTACCGAGAACCATATAAGCAAAAGCACTAAACTTTGTAGCAATGCCATAAAAAGAAAAACCCACAAATTTATTAAGAGACTAATATGAAATAACCCAAATGAGTATTCTCACCTCTTTACACATTAGAGTCCTGGGAATGATCCTGTGACACACAGAAAAAGACCCAACAAAAGAAGAAAGGGGACAAGTCAAATACTCAATTGTCATGGAATAAAATATAAACAACACATCAATATACACATATTTGATGTGAATCCCAAGAAAGCTAAAGCAATTCAGTGATTGTACCCGAGAACATTCCCTCCACCACGATGAACAGCCTGAGAAACCAAACCCATTAGCCCAATACTGCCTCCTCCATAGACAAGGTCCAACCTTCTTGAAACCTGGTCACGTAACAAGGAGCTTAGACTAATATAATCTATAAAAAAAAAAAAAGAATAGAATAGGAAAAAGTATATGGAAACCGCAAATATTGACAAAAAGGGTATCTAAAAAAGTCTGAAAATTTGGAAAAATACCAGCTCTTGGGCCAATTCAATGGCCGCATCTCTATAGCAATCCCTCTTCCCAGTGCTACTACCACAGAACACACAAACCCTCTTAAATCTTGATTTCAAGAGTTTCTCTTCCATGTCTAAATTTTCTTTTAATCCACTTCTTAGACTACAAGGGAATGACTCATACATAAGGAAACGGCTTTAGCTTTTACTTGGACGCAGAGTAACAAGTGAGAAAGGACAACCCCAATATATATAGACACCTAAAGAATATAAATATATATGTATAGATACACAACTTAGAGGAGGCTCTATTGTTATTTAAATGAAAATTAGCAGAGAGTGAGAGTACTGCGGATCTGCTGTGTATGAAAGGAGATGAAGTAAGACAAAAAGGTCAAGCAAGAGACAGAGTGGAGTGACCGTGTGAGTTACCATGTTAGGCCCTCATGCATACGTGTCATGATCTCGTGCTAGAATGTTTTGTGTTTTCGTGTTTGGGCTTGTAATTTAAACAAAATTCAATAACATAAAAAATAAAATATAAATTGAAAAAACAGAAATCAATTGGAAAAAAAAAAAAGGAGGTGAAAAATCCCAACCTCGCAGACCGCCTTAGCCTCCACTCCAGGGTCTCTCTCTCATATGTCTCTTACTACTTTATCTGTCTCCTTTTTAATGCAAGCAATCATAACTGAGTGGCTAAAACACGTGCAGAGCTCTCTGCACCAAACTAAGATTAACAACACCAAATTATTATTACCAGAAAGGAAAAAAAAAAAAAAACACAAAACACAAAACTATTATTCTTCTTCTTAGCCATCCCACTCTCCCAGTTAATAAAAACACCAACAATAATTTTTTTTTTCTTTGCACGAGTATAGTTAGCCAATAATAATAATTGTAACATAGACAAAATAAAATAATAATAAAGATGAGTCGATCAGTCAAAAGCCTCATCTTTGGTTCATATATACAGAGCGCCAAAAAGCCTATCTTAGACTGTCCATTAGTGGGTCTAGCATTTTATCTACACACCAAAGCAAGAACCTTTTTACAAGTAATCCCTCTGTAAATAACAGATATAGATTATCTATTTTATTAAAAAGAAAGATGAACAAACTATTTTTTATATAGCTTTAAGCTATATACAATGTATTCCAAATTTCCATTTAAGTACATACTGCTAATACGCGTTATTTGCTGTGTATCCTAATTCGAAGCACTCAATGTTATAGTTCCGCATCATAGATAATAATAGCTTAATTGGACCTCATACCTACTTTCATTATAAATGAATTATTGTCCAAATTATCGTTTTCATAATGTGAGAACTATTATGAACTAAGATTAAAGAGCATCAGTCTAGTCATTAATCCATTACAAAATTTCTTCTACTTCTTTTTGATCTTTTTCCTTTTAATAAGAAAAGAAATTATTTTTTCTCTAGACTAAAAAGGAAGAAATGAGCTATTAGAGTAGAATCTCTCTTTTAAGCGTTAGTATCAGATTTTCTGACCTTAATAACTAGAATGTTTACATTGGGTTTTATCCTATTTAATGATAAAATGTGTCATCTTAGCCCACAAAATGTTGCTACTAGCTAGTAAAGATTGTGGGGCATGGTCTTAGTCACTGTACATCGAGCAGAGGACAGAAACAAACATTCACGTTTAGAACTCCCAAAGTCGCCTAATACTCGAATCTGTTATCATAAGCTCTAATAACTAATTCTTACTAATAGGCCTCCCCACTCCGTGTGGTAAATTGGAAAAGTTCTTTGGAAATTTTTTGATTTTGGGATATATGGATAGAACTTTTCTTTCTAAATTATTGTACTAAATCGGACAAATATAAATTATTCAAAAAAAAGTTTAAAAAAAAAAAAAAGAAAAGAACCCTCAAACCACTAGATTTAGCTCTAATGATATATATATATACCACAAATGTGTCCGAATTTTTAGGGAATTTTGTGATAGAGCTTTTATTTTATGAATGCATAGATAGAGTTTTTCTTTCTAAATAATTGGATCAAATCTGAATGAAAGAAAACATTTTAGGAATAAAAAAAAAATATAGAGCATATAAATCGTTTAATCCTAATTAACTGTCAGATTTAACTCACAGATATATTTACTATAGATTAGTCCAAAATTTTTAGGAAATTATGTGATAGAGCTCCTATTTTAGATATATAGCTAGAATAGAAAGGAAAAGAGGCAAATTCATTGCTGTCTGGCATTTACTGTCAAGCCATATGAAAGATTTGACCCTATTTAAATTCTTTGCTTCCTTTTCACAATACATTATAGAAAGCATCGTTTGGTCATTTCACATTAATTTCGTCGATTTGAAATCTTTTCACAAAGCTACTCCTAAAAATGTTTCAACTTAAATCTGTTGCTCTTTTGTGGATAAATCTGAAGCTCCTCATACTTCGTATTCACCGTAAAAGAGCATTGCTTTTATTATTTTTTTTTTCTTTTTAGTTTCGGAATATTGATCATGACAAGTCCAAATTCGAGGGCTGGATCAAATTAGTGGACTACACTCTATTTATTCTTTTCCCTTTACCTATTTCCATGAAAAAGGTAATAAAAAGTCAAATTGTATCCCAAAGACAAATTTTATGAATGGACCTCCCTTTTCATTAGTATGGAACCAGTTGAACATGCTACAAATTGGTCGCACAAAAGTTCCGGCAAATTAAAGAGTTTTCTATTTTTTTTTTTTAGTTTTATAAATAAAATATCGAGTTTGTAATCACCAAATTAAGAATAACGACCCAAATTATATATGTAATTATGTTACACTTTCAATGGAATAGCCGGGCTTCATATATATATATATATAGTTCTCAATCAGTAGGTATTTTAGGGTATTATGATTTAATGGGTATTATAGTTGGAAAAAAAATATATATATCTATTATTTAATTTTTTTTCTCACTTTTTTTTATCATAAAAAGACATGCGTGATCAATTTTAATTAGCTAAAATAATATCTATAAATAAGTAAAAAAAATATCTACTGAATTGTTGCCGTGTGTATATATATATATGATATTTAAGGGAGAAAAAAAAGTGGTTTGCTAGCATGTATTGAATTTATAACTAATGAGTTTGGTGAACACTTTGTCTTTTTTCCTTTCTTAATTTATATATAATTTAAATATTAACTTCCAAAAGTTGGAAGGCTAAGCCTAAATGTTAGGATATTTATATATGGGCTGCAGAAATAAACACCATTAGTCCCCCCAATGACTGCACCCTAGGCCAGAGTCACCGTCTTATAGGACTACTGTGGCATATATAGAGGCCTGGGTTAGTATTATATACTCCTAATTAAAACTAGCACTTGTAGTCGCCCGAGTTTTAAGCACTCAAAACAAAATTAAAACTATTATTACTTGCAATTTACAGATGTAAAAACGGGACTCTTTATATATTAAAGGCCTAAAAGATTCAGTTATTAATGTAACAGGTTAATCTCTATTCTCTATATTTTTTTCTCGCAACATGTTTTAGTTAAAATGAGAAAATTTCAAATACTAAATTCGATGCGATGCCAACTTCGGCATAAGTTTTTCCAATCTTTGACGTTATAATAATATTATTATTAGTAGCTAGCTAAAACTATCTTATATGTAGTAGTGTACTTATGAAGTTAATTTATTGCATTCTCGAACTATAAGAATTTGAAGATCCTATACACATATACACAGTAGTTGAATCAGGATTCGGTATCCAATCTCAGAATTTGAGACACGAATTTCCGGCGCATCAAGAATATTGATAAATGTACTGTACACATATATACATGATATATACGCGTGCTTTATAGTCCATGGATTCTTGGTGACACCATGTGTAATAGTACTACAGTGCCACCGGTGTATCATAGAAATGGCTGAAGAGAAAAAGAGACCAATTAATTATTGTTAATACATAGCCATACATTTATGGTGACCAATTATATTATGAATAAATAATTAAAATGACGAGACTACAGTATGGAAGGTACTTTTGGAAAAACTGTCTTTTAATGGTTTGGATTCATTAATTTATTTATATATATATTCTTTGGAGATCATCAATGAAATGAAAGGGATGTGGTGATGTACATTCACTAAAAAGCAGGGCGGCGCAATGATTTTTCCTGCGTAATATTACATGTGTCAATTAATGCGGTAGTACCACTATTAATTAACACCTGACCCCGTACTAATTTATTGAACATACCTTTCTACAAGTACCTACGGCTCTTCCAAACCTATCGATTTTACCATTAAACGACATCGTTTTTCTCGAGAAAAACAAAATAAGAGACTTTGGAAGGCATAAAGATAAACTCTAGTTTTGGAGCTGTTATGTTTGAATTATTATCAATTTAATTATCATCACAGTACACTTAGAGCTCACTTATCATAAGTTCGTAATCCCTTTAATTATATATGTAACAAACATTTATTTATAGAGCCGTGATCTAATTTTTGTTTGTCGTTTTTATCAGATTAGAATCAAACGCTAATAACACCTGTACTTGAATAATGTAGCTAGATGTATTAAACTTTGAATAATCATTAACTGCTAAAACTTATATACATATATAACATGTCTAGAGTTAAAGCGTATCTGGTTATAACTGTAGCTAGCTATACATAGTACGTACAGTCCTAATAATAAGTCCTAAAGCAAGCAGTAGCCTTTAGGGGATATGTGATTGGTGAAAGGTCGAAGATGATTCATCAGCCGTTGGATGGCTCACATCAAGGTGTGATTATCAAGAAAATTATATAACTTTTATTAATATCAACAGTGGGAATCGAGGTCGGGGGATTGGAATTTGGAATATGGATATTCATGATTCAGATGGGTGAGAGAGAGAGAGAGAGTAGAGGTAGCTAGCGTAATTAACGCCTTAGCGTCCAGAGTCCAGGCCTCCATAGTCCATCCATTACGTACTGTGAATCATTAACTTGCTGCCATTACATTTTTCTTCTCGGTGCTTGTGCCAACTATTACCGTCTCAATTCCACTGCTGCTTCAGGAATGTCTGATAACCCATATACCTATTTACCCCGTCACTTAGACCACCCTTATATATATAGCCTTTTTTTAAAAAAATAAAAATAAATTTAAGAAAATTAAAATGAACTGTAGAAATATATTTTTGTGTTTCTCGTTAAACGTAATAATATATATGATATCCTATAGGTAAATATAGATGCTCACGAACATTATATATATATATATATATATATATATATATACATATAGGGCGCGTCTACAGTAAGAGCGTCCCTGCGTAGGGCCCTGTCTATACACCGTTTGATGGAAATCTGTTTATACACAGATTCTCCACAGATTCCCGTTATTCCCCACAGATTCCCATCAAACGGTGTATAAAGGGTGGCCCTACGTAAGGGCGCTCCTACTGTAGCCATCTCCATATATATATAGTTGCCAATCGAATAGGTATTTTTTTTTTTTTTTACCTTATGTGTAGGTATTTTTTTTTAGCCGTTGGATCATCATCTAATGGTGATGATATATTTTTTTTTAGCCGTTGGATCATCATCTAATGGTGATTTAACGGCTATAATAAAGTGCATAAAAAGACGTGCATCATTAATGCTATTTCTCTCTCTTACTTTTTATAATGAAAAAATTTACATGATAAATTTTCATTGGCCAAATTGATACCTATGTATAGGTAAAAAAAAAAAATACCTACTGGATTGGTGTCCATAATTAATATGAATTCTAGTGAGAAATTTAATAGATTGAAAGGTATCGGTGATCTTGCACAGAAAATGGTTGAGGGTATAAGACATAATGTTTAGCCTCTCGATTATCGACTCATGATATTGGTATTAATTTTACAAATTGCTATTGCTAATATAAAGAGGGTATTCTATTCTATGAATTTTTTAAAGAATCGGCTACGTAATAGAATGCATGATCAATTGATAAATAATAATTTGTTTGTTTATATTGAAAAAGACATATTTAATGATATTGATAATGAACTCATATTAAAACACTTTCAATGAATAAAAACGCTTCAAGTACAATTATAATACTTATTATTAATTTTAATTTTTTTTAATGATAATTACGGCTCAGTCCCTGGTGATAAATCCTGGCTCCGTCCTTGTTAATGTATGTCAGATTTGATCTAACAGTTAAAACAAAAAAAAAAAATCTATTATTGCATCCAAAGAAAGAGCTCTATAACACAATTCTTCAGTTTTTTTTTTTTTAAAGAATATTATTTTCTCTTTTATAAACTGACAAAAAAGGAAAAAGTATTTGAAATTTTACTGCATCTTAACTCGGTTGACGCTTATCTGCAAAATAATCCTCTGCGATCACCACTTGAATCCGAACAACATTAATACGAAAGATGTTCATATATGCAAAGCACATATAAAGTTTGAAAACAAAACAAAGAAAAGCAATTTAAAATGAGAGACTCGATTGTGTAATGATACATCGAAACAACATTATTGAAAAAAACTTCCAACAATTAATACATCGTCAAAATATTAATCGACTAAAAACTTCGTAGGAAAAAAACTATAAAGAAGAGAAAAAAAAGATCAAGTACGTACAGAGACAAGTCTCTTGCTAATTAATGTGACTTGTTAATTAAACTTGTATTAATTCTGTCTACCCGTGGTTAATTATTAATAGCCGAAAAGCCCAATTTCAAACTGAAGTACTCATGTAAGAAATTATTTGGTTTACTTTCTTTTTTGTTCTTGAGGAAGGGAGTGGGGGTGGGGGAAAATTAAGAACATATCAAAAAAGTTACGTAAAAGAAATAAATGAACAAAAACATTCATTATCAACGTGTCACACTAATGAGTCTCCTGCTCGAATACATAAAAAACAAATGAGATCATAGTTCAAGAATACATCTATGTCTCATATGGGAGAGATTTACGTAAACATGTTTCATGTTTTTTGACGACATGTACACATATACGCAATATTGAGACCTTCTCAGTCCACATCTAGGAATAGCAATGGGACGGATTGGGGACGGTTTTTCAATTACCATCCTCATCTCCGAAAGTCAATCACAATATTATATTCACTCCATTAATCATTCTTTTGGATGCGGAGACGGTGCGGGTATTAACCAACGGATAACGGAGAAAATCATGGTTATCCATTACCCATTAATAATAATAAAATATTAAAAAAATTAAGATGAAAATGCTAAATCCTTTTCATAATCAACAAAATATTAAACACAATAATATACTAATATATAAGTATACATAACTTTCCAAATTCATTATTTTACCAAAGATATAAGAATATAGATAGTGTAAAATTAAATAGATTTTTATATGTATATATATATATCAGGGTGGGTACGGTACGGATTATGCTAATACCATCCCCGCACCATACCTGCATATTAACGGTGCGATTATTCCCCGCCTCGGTTATTTTCTCCGCTTGAGTATTTTTCCCCCCTATGTTCGAGTCGGATAACCACGGATACCCATAACCGTGAGTTATATTGCCATCCCTATCCATATCTCATGATGTACAATTGTAAATGTCTCCTTGAAAAAATAATTAATAGTCAATATATGCTTTTTAATTAACTTTACTAAATAATGATTATTAAGGCTAGTTTGGTACATAGAATATAATTAGGCACTTTCTTCTAATCCTAATTCGTTGACTTTATTGCACTAAATGTGTACGGTTAAGATTAATTAGTAGCAAAGTTCTCATTATTATAAACTAATTTTTATTGTTGCATGTCAACTAATTTCATTGGATCTGTTGAAAAAGAAGAAAAAAATACTGTCATTCCTTTTTTTTTTTTTTTAGATTAAAAGGATCCTCAAGGGACTATCATTAATCATAAGCTAAATCAGCTTCTACAGCGTTGCAAACTGATAATGAGATGTTTGTCCCATCATCCACCAGAAGAGAATCCAAATTTATACCCAAAATAGCAAAAGTGTGGGCTACTATATTTTATTTCGACAAAATATGATAACACTTGCCACCTCCCATAGAATCAAATAATTCCACAATATCAATAATAAGCACTCCCTCGATAGAGTCATATAACTAAAAGTTTATCAAAGAAACAACAATGAGGGAAGTACATTCAATTAACAGAACCAACAAGCCTTTAGTTTAAGCAAGGAGTAATGCCACTCTCGTTGCCAATAGATCAGCCTGAATATTTGACGAGACTACCGAAAAACTCTCTGTTGCAAAAAGAACTACTGATCCCACATGGTCTCGTATCATCACCCCAAACCCTTCCGAGTTAATCCCATTTGATACGTAGCAATATTCAGCTTCAGGCTCCCAACACAAGGAGGTTTGTAACATTTGTTGGTCGATAGAGGCCGAGGAAGCTTTAGGGGAGGAATTAATAGAAACCAGTTGGCTAAGCAGAGCACGGTTTATAGAGTCTAAGATATCCTCAGAGGTACCTAATTTATTCTCAAAAATAAACCTGTTTTGTGCACTCCAAAAGCAATACATAATGTAGCAGAAAATCTGTAACTCCTCTTCATTAAGTTTTTCATCTACAAAAAGGCAGAGACTACCAATAGAATAGCCACGAAAACCTACAATCTTTGGCCAAATTGAGTTTCAGTGCCAAACATCCTCAAGCATAGGACAAAGCCAGAAAGCATGAAAATTTATTTCAATAGAATCTTTACACTATGGGCAGAATAAAGGGTATTGAACCTATTCTTTTGCTAAGTTAGAATGGATGGGCAAAACATTTAAGAAAATCTACCACAGAAAAATATGAATCTTGCTTGAGAGTTTCAGTTTCCAAAGACGACGCCACCAAAGAGAATCCATGCCTACACCGGATTGACCACAATCATTAGAACATGAGACAACCAATCGATATCTAAATTTAACCGTATATAACTCTGAGGAATCATAATACCAAATGACAATATCCTTATGATGGCTTAAACTCAAAGGGATACCTTTAACTAGCTTCGCATCAATTGGTAGGAAAACTTGGTCTAGAAAATTAGTATTCCACCATCCATCTAATATAAAGTTGGAGATATACCAAGGGGTACTACTAGTGAAATCTGGAGTTATGGGCTTAAAGGAATTCGGTCGAGGAAGCCACGGATCTTGAAAAATGCGAATATTTGAACTACAGCCCACCTTATATCAAGTACCTTATTTAATGAGCGACCGACCCCAAAGGATATTCTACCAAATAAAAAAAGCCGAGTTAACTGTTGTAGCTTTGAGAAAGGATTAATTCTTGTAGTATTTGACTTTAATAACTTTAGCCATAAAAGAATCAGGATAATCAAGAATACGCTAAGCTTGCTTTGCTACTATTGCCTGGTTGAAAGACTGTCTCATTCCAATTGTGAATTTTTTAAAATAAGACAGATGCCAATTAGTATTTTGTATGATCTTGCTTAAGAAGACGAAACAAATATAAATAAAAGAAAAAACATGTATACATATTGACTTTCGGTCAATCTCCTAAGTACTTGACTAGGTCAAAGATGGGACATTAATCAGTTTGGCTACCAACCTGAGCAATTTTTATTTGCTAAACACATAGCTCTACCTACCTTTGGCTTGAAAACAAGATGGTGGTAGCGGTTGATTCATACCTAAATTTGGCTTTCAGCATCTTCAATGCATCTGAACTTGGACAATATTTTGCTTATATTTTATATTATAGCTTCATGTTTCTTTGAGTTAGCATAGGGAGTAGTGTTTGGGCATGTTATGTGTCAAACAACGAGCTAAGACCAATCCTATAAAACAGTACCCTAACAGTCATGGTGTTACGCAACATGAAAAATAGGAAAAATAACTATTATTTTCTTTTCATTTTTTCTGAGTAGATTTATAGTTTAATTGGACGTAATGTACTATTAAGATGTTTTTAATTTCCTTAAACAAAAATATTGGTCTTGGAACATCAATCAAAATTGAGCAACTCAAATCGTGCTTTTAGCCTAATTATATTAATCTGACAATATACGGTTGGTCTTTCATTTTATTTCATTTTCTTCTTACCTCCCTCATTCTAAAGAATCTTATATTTGTTGCAAATATGATTTACGGGAAACGAATAATTTATGTCATGCTTATCCATCAGTAAGAACTGAAACAATTTGTTCAAGCAAGGACAGTATATACTGATATGAATATTGTTATATTTTAACGTTTTACGGAGGTAAAAAGGTATATATAATCGGCAAAACCAATTATGTAGCAAAAGTCGTCAATCACAATTAAAAGCGGAAAGTGTACAATTAATGAGAGAAATATTAAACCATGCGAAACTTTTTATCTAACAAATTGAAAGATATAAAATACACAATGGTCGACAAAAATTATAGGGCTTGGTTGTGGTTTTCATTCAATCAATGTTGTGACTTGAAGATATGCCATAGAATTAATATGCAAGGATCAAAATTAATGGACAATGCGCTTGTTGCTGGTTCCCATGCATGCCCTTGATCATAATAAAGGACGGATTATTATCGAGAAACCCCATGGATTTTCTAACCTAATTAGCCAAAAAACTTTAAGTTTCCGATTACATATATATATAAAAAAAAAAAAATAGAGTTTCTAGTCATATCAACTAATACCTTTTGGATTAAAAAATCTAATAAAATTACTTGCGAAATAAGTTAGATAACTCATTTGCCGTTGGTATATAATTTCATGCGCTATTATGCGAGGCTATTCTCATTGTCAAGTACCCTAATTAGGACGAAAATTATGTCTAATGCGGATATTGCAGCAAAAAAAAAAAAAAAACCCTAAACAAATAGAATAAGTTAGATCCTTACATACTATATATTGGGTTTTGCAATGTGAATTGACAATGTTACGCATTGATAGACGTATTCATCCAATCTAATTCGTACTTTTTTTTAACATGTTATACACGATCCACGCTAAATATAAATTTTAGAAATCACATCTCATCCAATCCAATTCTATGCACAAAACTTTTTAACCAATTCAATATAATCCACAAATTTGTGGATTATATCGGTTACTTAGGCTTGATTAATATATATAACGGTACTTTGGGCCTGTTTGAATGAATGTTTTTCTATTTAAAAAATATTTTTAAGGAAGTATGGATCATAGTTTTTCTAGGAAGGTATTCTAATACTTTCACTTATAGAAGTAGAAGTCAGCCTAAATAGAACCTTTATGTTGGTTCTTTTTTGTAATTTTTTATTTTTAGTATAAATTTGTGCTTTTATATTTTAGAAAGTATTAATCATATATGGTAAGTTGTATAATAACATTTTACACCTTAAATTACAACCAAGAGAAAATTTAACAATACATATGAATTATAAAAATTGTATTAACTATATATTACATATATTTAAGTGAAGATTGGATTGGATTAGTTACTTTTAAGGTAAAAAGAATATCTTTTTTTTTATAGAAGTGCAGATTTTAGAAATTCAATCCAATATAATCCGCACAAGTGTGGATATCAACCCTTATGCAAATTGAATTGTTTTCTTTTTAATTTTTTTCAAAATATATTCTTTTAAATAATATAAAATTTTTTATTACTTTAAACTTAAAAGTAGGAAAAAAACAATAAATTCTTTTAATAATAATAATAATAGTACTTTGTTAGTTGATTTGTAAATAAGTAATATGATTTACTTTGACATATCTGTATTACCGTATCATGTCGTAGAGTTGTGTTCATTATATGATAATGACATAAATTCTAATTCAAACGCAACCTATTTATAATAACCAGATTGTTCTGACCCGACTTCTATAACATATTTTTAGGGAAATTGACTCAGATAGCTCATTTTTTAGGCATTTAGACTTTTTTAAACCAGTTTTTCAAAATGACTTTTCTAGACCAATTTTGATAATTTTAGTTCATTTTGGAGAGAGAAACATTTAAGCTTTCGAATATACCTTGCTGCAAATTTATACTTTTTAGGTGTGCTGTGGATATCTAAATATATTCCTCACTCACTTTTTCCTAACACTTTCTCTCCCACTCGTACTCTTTCTCCCTCTTCATTTATTTCTATTTTCGTAGCTCTCTCTCTCTTGCTCTCTCTCTCTCTCTCTCGACCATAGCTCCATATTCCCTATGCATCAACTCCATCCACTGTAACTCTGGCCACCGTAGCTCTATACATTGTCTTAGTCTCTCGCTCTCACTCTCGTATCGTCTCATTTGGTTGCATTGATTCTATGAGGAAGAGGTATGTATTTTTTTTTTTTGTTCCCAATCACTTATTTGTTCTTACTAGAGGTTACTAGGTATAGAAGATGGTAGATAGTAGAAGTAACTGGGTATGGATCTGTTAGTTACCAGATCTGGCCAGATCTATATCGACGTAATGGATCCAGATCTGATTGTAATTATTTATCACAAATTTATGACATAAAGATGTAATACGTCATAATTTAATATTTACGTTTGCTATAGAAGAAGCCAATATATGTAAAGTGTATTTTAATTTAAAAAAAAAAAGACGTAGAGTATGTGTGACTATATGTGAAGCAGAGTATATAAGTTTTGTGACAGGCAGTCACATTATTGTGACTACAGTCAATATTTGATTTGCATCTTTTTTTTTATTTATATCTTTATGAACATTGTGAGTTTTTGTCATATAATATACTGAGCAGTTGCTTTATAGAAGATAGTAGAAGTAACTGAGTATAGATATGTTAATTACCAAATTCGCCCAGATATATGTCGACGTAATGGTCCCAGATTTGACTGTGACCATTTGTCATAAATTTGTGATACGAAGACATAGTATATCATAGTTTGATATTTACGTTTACTTTAGAAGAAGCCAGTGTATGTAAGTTAATTTAAAAAGGACACAGAATATGTGTGATGCAGAGTATTTTTGTGATAAGCAGTTATATTATTGTGACTGATAGTAGATATTTAGTTTGCTTCTTTATGAATATTGTGAGTTCCTGTCACATAATATATTAGGTAGTCGCTGATCCGTATTAAATTTTTAAATTTTATGTTTTGCAGACATTGACAGTATTGTTGTTTTCTTGAATTACAATGGTAACTGGAACTATAATAATTGTCATGGGACAGAGACTACGGGTATTTTGGTTCCAATCTCAGATGAGATAAAAGGCTGTGGGGTAAAACCACCACTTGTGCGAGGTAGATCAACTGGTAGGCCTAAGAATAAAAAGATACCCTCAAATGGTGAAGAGGCTCCTAGACAAAAATGCACACGTTGCGGCCAAGATGGGCACAATATAGGCATACTTACAAGAATTTGATCCTGTTATGTATAACCAGTCATGGACCAGGGAGCCATTCTACAAGTGGTGTATGAATAGTGTTGTTTTTAGAATCTATGATTGGTTATTGTGACAGAGAATCAGACGAACACAGAATCAGACAATTTGTGACATAACATCATATATTTCGTGATAGTCATAGGTTAATAACGAAACTAACGGATTGTGATTGTTGCATTTTATTATTATAGTTATATATATCCAAGTTTCCAGTTTATTATCAACTTTTATTAAATAGATCCATCTTGCTTGAGATAATATATATTTTAATATGACTTAGAGTCATATATTTGAGATATGTCGTAATAAATAACAGTTCAAAATTATAGAGGATATGCTTCAAATATGATACCTCGGTACAAATATACTACGTGCTGTAACACTAATTCATACCTGCTTTCGTTATTACATTTTTTTATCCCAGTTATATGTACTCAAGTTTCTAATTTATGATCAAATTTTATTGAATATATCCAGCTTGCCCGAGATATTATATATGTTAGAGTCATATATTTTGTAACGGCTAGGTAATATATGACAGACTGACAATTCAAAATTACAGAGAACATGCATCAATTGTGACACCTCATCACAAATATGTGATAATCTGTAACAAATGATAGTCAATTAATCTACGTAATTAACACTACTTTCTTACCTGAATTAGTAGGCCATTTTGGTCGAAAAGAGGAGGGAGTGTAGTTGGAGTTTGTAGTAATAGGGTCAGCAGTGGGGTTTACGGTTTTCAAATTTTTTATTACAAAAAATATAATAAAATATAATCACAACAGAGCACAATTGAAGGGTATTTTGGACTTTTGATTTTTCTAAATTGGTCTAAAAAAGTTATTTTGAAAAACTAGTTTAAAAAAGTCCAAATGCCTAAAAAATAGGCTATCTGCATCAATTTTCCACATTTTTATTCAATTAGGTTATATTTGAGACAAGTTAACCCGACACAACATGTCAACTCATTTAATCTAAATTTATAATAAATATAGTTTTTTTAGCATATTTACTATAAATTAGTATATTTTATACAATCTTTTAACATACATATGTACCAAAACCAAATAAAATCTTTATACATATGCATAATATAGTTAAAATAATACAAAACAAAGTCACAACATGCATAGAAAAAATAATTAATATTTGTATATAAGTATATAGGTCAAAATTGGGTCATACACAAGATGACCTAAAAATTGACCAATTTAATAAAGGGCTTTTTAGCCAAATGGCTGAATCTTGGATCATATTTTGTAAACTAACTGTTTTATATATACTGTTAAAAAATGACCGAATTTTAAAAATTATTTTAAAAAAGTCTGTTTCTCATATTTAGTATATGAAATATACTGATTTATTTTTTGAAAATTGATTTATTTTTTAAAAATTTGATTTACTATTTTAAAAATTGATTTACTTTATTTAGAATATCAAAATATATTGATTTATTTTTGAAAATTCATTTTTTTTAAAAATAATTTATATTTTTTAAGAAATTGATTTAGTATTTCAAAAATTGATTTATTTTATAAAAAATAGATCAACTAAGAAACGACTATTTATCAAAATAAAATTATAAAACAATCATTTATTAAATACGTATAAAAAACGACTATTTTTTAAAATTGATCTTTAAAATGTCATTTCTTATAAATAATCTTTAAGAAACGAGTCATTATGAGTTAGTTTTAAGTTGGTGGGCCAACTTGAACTTGGCAAGTAAATTAATCGTATTTCGCAGATCAGCCCAATTTGGACTTCCACCCATTTATGAAAAATCTGAACCTGCTAAATTCATGTAATCCTTAATCAAAAGGTTAAGGGGAAATTACACATTATACGGTATTTTTCGAAAAAAATTTGAAAAATATTTAGCATTTTTTTAAGGTGCAGTACAGTTTTTATTAGAAAAATACTATTTTTTAAAAAATATTTAGAAAAATACTATTTTTTAAAATAGAAACTAGTAACTAGCAATCAGTTTCCAGAAACTGGGAATTAGTAACTAAAGGTATTTGTAACTGGTGTACAATTGGTAATCAATAACCGGTAACCATTTTAAAAATGGTATTTTTCTAAATATGTTTTAAAAAAGTAATATTTTTCTAATAAAAACTGTACAAAAATTTGAAAAAAGCTCGACTTCCGTATTTTTATAATGTTTTTGGTTTTTTTATAGATAAAAGGATTTTGGACACTTATAACTACTTTTAAAAAAATATTACCAAATTTACGACCTTTCAAAAATAATAAAAATCCGTACGACCTTTTTATGGCATTTTTCTAAATACTTTGGAAGCTAGAAAATGCGGTGGCATTTTAATAAATAAGTCATCTTGTTTTTTAACAAGAAACCACAAAGGTTTCCTGGAAACCAATTTGGTTTAATTTGGTTTCCTATTAGCAGAATATTCTGTAACTAAGTAAATCACAGGAAACTACAAAAGTTTCCTGGAAACTGGTTTGGTTTCCTTTAGCCGAAAGTCCTATACGTAAGTACATCATAGGAAAGCACAAAGGTTTCCTAGAAACCAGTTTGGTTTCTTTTAGCCGAATGTCCTATACGTAAGTAAATCACATGAAACCACGAACATTTCGAAAACCATTGTGTTTTTTTTTTTTTTTTTTGCAGAATGTCCTGTAGCTAAATAATTGTGGTTTTCCAGAAATCATCGTGATTTCCTTTCAATAGAATATTCTGTAGCTAAGTAAATCACAGGATATTACGAAAGTTTCTTAGAAACCATTGTGGTTTCTTTTTCAAATCGCAGTAAACAATAAAAGTTTCCTGAAAGCTATTATGATTTCTTTTTTGTAGAATGCCCTATAGCAAGAATTGGGTGAGATATTGAACAAGGACGCTGAAGAATATGATCAAGTTCTCAAATTAAGTAATTATATTTTTGAAATAAAAGAAAGAGAAATATATATTAGTTTTTGGATTCTGGTAACTAGTTTCGAATAACCAAATCGGTTTCTAGTAATCAATAATTGAATTAACCAAATAGTTCTATTGTTTATGATAAAAACTAATTTGGTTTTCAATTTTTATTAACTAAATAGTTATGATATTTATGGTGGAAACCAATATAGTTGTTGATTTTTAGTAATCAATTTGGTTTCTAGTTTCTAAAAATTAATTAGTTTATGATTTCTAATAATAAATTGGTAATTAGTTTTAAGATTGATCAGCTACAAGTAAACTAGTAGCAAAAAGAAACAAGAAAAAATGGAAATTCTAAGATGTTGTTTGGTCTTTCTTAGCAAAAATTTATTATTTTTCTAAAAAAAAGTAGTACAAAAATAAGTAAAAGTTTGGACATAGTATTCTTGGTATTATTTATCAAAAGGTAGTACTAAGTGTCTTTTTCTCTAGATAAAAGTGTTAGAAACCCAAAGGTTAATCAGTCACAAAATTATTGAATGATTAAAATTCAAAAAATAGCATTTTTCACTAGAGTAAAAATTGAAATAATGTATCACTTTAACATTTTTTTTTTTGACAAATATAATAGGAACATTGACACATGGGGCTGGTATAATATATATATATTAAAAATAAAGATAATAAGGAAAATAATTGGTCAGTTATAAGAATGGCGATGGGGCGGATCGGGGACGGTTTTTCAATTACCATCCCCATCCCCGAAAGCCAATCACAATACCATACCCGCCCCATTAACCATTCTTTTGGATGCGGGGACGGTGCGGGTATTAACCAACGGATAACGGAAAAAACCGTGGTTATCCATTGCCCATTGATAATAATAAAATATTGAAAAAAATTAAGATGATTATACTAAATTCTTTTCATAATCAACAAAATATTAAACACAACAATATACTAATAACTTTTAAACTCTAAAATTTAAATATATAAGTATATATAACTCTCCAAAATCATTATTTTACCAAAGATATAAGAATATAGATAGTATAAAATTAAATAGATATTTATATATATAATAATTTTTCTATGTAAATATTTATCGGGGCGGGTACGGTGCGGATTATGCTAATAGCGTTCCCGCACCATACCCGCATATTAACGGTGCGGTTATTCTTCGCCCCGGACATTTTACCCGCTTGAGCGGTTTTTCTCCTCCCCGTTCGGATCGGATAACTACGGATACCCGTAATCATGAGTTATATTGTCATCTCTAATCAGTCACCCTGTTTTGCCGCCATAGTCACTATAATATGCGAAAACGTACATCTAGACCGGTCTTCAAAACTTAATTTTTTTCCCTGCCGAATTAGCCTATTTCTTGCGTATACCAATTGAAGTTATGCCAGTTGGACATGGGCATTGGGCAATTATAGTTACTGGACTCCGAATTATGCATTTGGATACGAGATTCTTCCGAAACTATGTTAAAAAAATAAAGGAAGAAGAAAAATATCGGCAAATATGCCCCCTCCAATTAAAACGTGTTCAAAATAAAATGAGATACTTTAAAAACTGTGATTTAAAATGTAGCATTTTTAAAAAACAGAACTTGACATGTGATATTTTTAAAAATCTAGTCAGTTAGTGAATTCCTACCAACAAAAACCTATGGTAACCTACTAAGGTTGCTCCTTGTTGCGTAACCCATGAATAACAGTTGGTCAGCACCTTGGTTACTAACCTATGATAAAAACACCAGGTGCCAATTGAAAAAATGTTACTTTAAGAAAATAGAGTATTAAAATGTTATATTATTGAAAGGTGAGATCTAAATTGATATTATTGAAAAGTGATATTTAAATTTTGATTGTAAAAAAAAGAGTAATAATTTTAGAAAACCTGATATGTTGGTGGGACAACTAAAAGAACGTGATTTTTCTTAAAAGTCTATTATGTATTTGTCAAGGTTTATTGGTGGGACAGTCTTTTTTTTTTGGACTCTGGATCAACAGTTACAATCATACAAGATTTGGGGGACAAGGGCTTCTTACAGAAATCCAGGCCATAGTGTTAAAAATTTAAAAACCCGGCTTGATTTAGAAAAATATCACTTTTTAGAAGTTAGAATAATATCATTTTTAATAAATATTTAGAAAAGTACCACTTTTCTTTCAAAATTAGTATTTTTTAGTGATACTCGAGGCAACCGAATGAGTTACTTTAAATAACTAATCTAGTTACTTAAAGTAACCAATAAAGTTACCCAATCAAGTTACTTTAAGTAATTTGACAGGTTACCTCAAGATATCACCAATTAATAAAAAGTGGTATTTTTCTAAATAATTTTAAAAGTGATAGTTATCTAATTAAATTTGGGATTTTTTCAAATAATTTCAAAATCCAGGATTTTTCATTTTTTTATAAATTTTACCATAAAAAATCTAATTTCTTCTTTGGACAATGTTAGAAGTATTTTTGGCCGAAATGATTCTTTTGTAATTATAATATTGATTTTTTTAGGACTAGTCATAAGATTTATAGCTATTTCTTTATGACATCTTATAAAAGTGATAATTCTCATTACCAAAAAATAAATAAATAAAAGTTATAATTCTTATAACAAGTTACAAGATGAGAAACGGTCAACTTTTATGACCCATCCTAAAAAAGTCATAAAGAAAAATAGTTCTAACAAAGCATTTAAACCAAAAGACTTGCTGTTTTTGCCCCATTTCCTAAATTAGACCTACCAGGCCCAAATTATGGTAAGAGGCGATAATTATTTTTGAGGAAATTTGATTTTATATGAAAAATTTTCTTTAGAAAAAATGAAAATTCCCAAATTATAATTTGTTTTAAAAAAAATTTCGGATTTATTTCGACAAATACCACTTTTGAAATATTTAGTCAAATATCATTTTTTATAAACAGATGAAGTACTTAAGATAACCAGTCAAGTTACTTGAGATACCTCAATTAACTCGATTGGTGACCCTAAATAACGCGATTGTATACTTAGAATACCTTTGAAAAATACTAATATTAAAAATGATAATTTTCTAAATACTTTTCAGAAGTAATATTTTCTAAACGAACATTTAAAAGGGATATCTTTCTAAATATATCTGGAATTTTTTGAAAAAAATCAACTGGGATTTCTCAATTTTTCCGGAGAGTTTTGTAAGAAGCCCTTTATTTATTGCCGTCTTTAGATAAATGTCCGAATTTGTATTCATATAAAAAATGTCCATTTTCCAAAGACATAAATTAAATGATTAAAAAGAAAGAAACATATTTTAAAATCGTGTTAGCGTACACACCCAATCTAATTTCCTTTATTTATCTACTTTTAGTCTTTACTATTCTTTTTATATTAGTTTGATGGGTGCACACGTGAGACTTATGCTCTCAAATCTCATCCTGCACCCTCGCTAGTCGTCAACTGCCAAAACTTGCTATGTTATATGTTTTATAGATATCTATATATGAAATTATGAATATATGTATATATAGGGTATCAGTATGTAAGTTTTTTTTTTTTTTTACCTATGTATCAGTAATTTTTTTGTCGTTGGATTATTATAAAAATGACAATAATGATTTGAGTAATTAGATTAAAAATAATAAATATACATTATTTAATGATTTTAACACTCTATCAATCATGGACGTGTAAAATAAATTTTAATTGAGTACGTATAAATAGGTAAAAAGAAATCTAATTGGTCTCATTTTTGCATATTTTTTTATATTAAAAAATAAAATAGAAAAATAACATTAATAATGCACGTTTTTTTATGTACTTCGTTATAGTTGTTAGATCACTATTAGATGATGATCTAACGACTAAAAAAAAATACCTATACATAGGTAAAAAAAAAAAAAAAAATCCCTAATAGATTGGCAACCATATATATATATGTAACATTTGATACGAGGCGCACAATCTGCTAGGATAATAAACATAATAAGTAAAAACTACCATTATTGGCATGTTATTCTTTCCTTGTGTATTAGCTACAACGCAGTAAGAGAGTTACAACTTACAAGAGAGCAACAAAGTTTAAAGGGATTGAAAAGAAACAAAAAAAGAAAAAAAAAACGAAATAAAACTATGTTACACCTATTATTCTATGGTATATTGCGAGTTTTCCAACTTTTGCATTTATTTCCTAATTCTATAAATCAATTATAATTTAGTCAACAAAAACGAAATATAGCTTTTCTACTTAAGAATATGCCACTAAACACAAGATATGTATATCCACTAGAGCTCATTTCCAACTTCCATCATCACAAGGGGAGCAACCCTCTTGAGCAATATCACTGATTTGGACTCCGGAGTCGTATGCAGTCCCGGGCTTCCAATCAGAAGGGAGCACACTTTTTGCCCAAATCCATTTCCCATCGTAACCCGCCGTCACCACAAACCGGAGTTGCAATGCCCCGCCCGGCACTCTGCTCGTGTCCCACACCGCGCCGTGATTTCTACTCAAGAAGCTCCAATTCGGCGAACCAACCTGTCACGGTATAATTTGTACATCTCTTGTTAAATGAAGATTGTAACGAACTTATAAAATGTAAAAAGCGTTCTATGTAACATCACCAGAGATGATGTGTTTGGAGTGGACTACATTTATTATATGGTCATGAGACTCATGAAATAATGCCAAACCTGAGCCACATCAACGGCTACTATTTCAGTCTGACCGCCTTGATATAGTATCTTGATCGCTAAATAGTGTGGCTTTTGGCTCGATTCCTCCACACGCACAGCCAGATTTTGGTTCTTGTAGTCACAAGGTACCCTGCTCCACATAACCAAGAAAGAGAATTTTATTATTATTTTTTTAAATCCTCACAAAAATAATGATTTTGGTACCTAAAAGGACCGGCAATGCAAAGACCAATAATTCGTTACCAATTATTTTAATGTTTTTATGCACAGCATTTTTCATGCTATCTATGAATTATGTATTTTGTACGTTTTTTGACCGTTACTGCATTAATGAGATTGTTCCTTTGTCCAAGCTGCCCTGTATTGTTTAAATAGACTATATATTTTTATATAATGTAGTAGTTATAACAAAACATCACGATCTAGTAGCTTCGGAGGCCAAAGCTTCTATATGAGAACAAGTGTGAGGTTCGATCCCCACCTTCTTCCCATAAAAGAAGATGGTGGAGATCGAACTTCATACTTCATGAGAAAAAGCTTTGACCATACTAGCTATTACATGGTGTTTTTATTTTTTTTTTCCTCCAACCTTCTTCCCATAGAAAAAGCTTTGACCATACCAGGCCAGCTACTACCTAGTGTTTTTTTTTTCTCTTCTATTAGACAGTGCTTCTGCCCCTCCTCTTTTTTTTAAGAAAAAGTTCCCCTCTCCTTACTAACCTCTAACAATTTGTATCAATTTGTATATATATATAAGTGATGTTTCAATGGAGATTTTTGTTTTTACTCCATGGATGGGTACTCTAATTTGGGCCATTGGATTGTAATCTAATGGCTATAATAATATTAGTAGATTTATTAAAAATATTATTATAATTAATAAATATATAAATATAGAAAGTTATTTAAAATAAAAAAGATGGGTAACCTGATGAATTGGTTAATTTATTTTATTTTACTTTATTTTATAAGAAATAAAATTAGTGAAAAATACTTAATAACCCTAAATTACTCTTAACTATCTTATTCGTAGGAAAAAAAAAAAACAACAACAACAAAAGATGTACAAATTTTAAGCTATTTGACGCATAATTTTTTTTAAAACAAATTTTCTTTCAATGTAGTTGTTTTATTCATTTTTTATTATTTAAAAAAACAACTTATTCATAATATGAAAATTATCCTACCTTAGATTTTACCGATAAAAAAAAATTTATTAAATATTGAAGATACAATAATACATATAGTTTTAAATTAAAGGTAATTAAAAAATTAAACTTTAAATTAAATTTTCAAAAAAGAAATAAATAAAAAAAATTAGAAATTAATATATTGAATAAGATGACTTATTATTGTAGGTTTGTTTCCAAATTAGTCAAATTTACCCATCCATGGAGCAAAAACAAAAATACCCATTGAAAACTCACCCTATATATTAAAAAAAGTTCCCCTCTCCTTACTAACCTCTAACGATTTGTATCAATTTGTATGTATATATATATTATATAGCTTCCCAATTCAATAAATACATTTAAAAAAGCTTTGACCATACTAGCTATTACATAGTGTTTTTTTTTCTTTTTCCTTAACCTTCTTCCCGTAGAAAAAGCTTTGACCATAACAGGCCAGCTACTGCCTAGTGTTTTTCTCTTCTATTAGAGAGTGCTTCTGCCCGTCCTCTTTTTTTTTTTTTAAGAAAAAGTTCCCCTCTCCTTACTAACCTCTAACAATTTGTTTGTATATATATATAGGTTGCCAATCCGGTAGGTATTTTTTTTTTTTACTTTTTTTTTTTTATATAGTTTCCCAATTCAATAAATACATTTAAAAAATACTTATTATTTAATATTTTTCTTTTTCCAATTTTTATAAAGACATAATGAGTTTTAATTAAGCAAAATAACACATATGAATATGTAAAAAAAATACATACTGAATTGATGCTCTATATATAGTAGTTGCAACGAAACCATAACCATAGAAATTAAATTTCGAAAAAGTCAAACTTCAACTTTTTCTTTCATCAAAAATTTTATTTATGTTTCGGAGAAGATATTTCAAAAAATGAAATAAAAAATTAGACTAAGAGTTCAGGATCAAATTATAAATTTTGCGGATTTGATGCATACACGGATGTAAGTTTAGCGCTTACCTCTTGTATTCCACATCGACAAGGCCAAGTTTCAAAATGTCTTGGCCCAAACCCTTCCGAGCCAAGGCCGTGAAAGCTCTACTGCTAAGAACAAAATCTGTTCTGTTATTAGGATTGAGATCAGTCACAGTGACTATAGTCCCTTCTTTGGTACATAGATTCGCGTTCTTGCATCTTATCTGTTAAACATATTCAACTCCTAATCAGAAAACAAAATCCAGATTAACCGTAACTTACCAAAAATTCACGGAAAGCGAAGACTGAAAATATTATAAATTTTTATATATAAGAAGATTAAATTAAAAATTAGTACTAAAGAAATGACCTGAAAGCATGCACCACAGCCAGCGCCATCTTTGTAAATTGAAGGCACAGCAGCCGCAAGGTGTCCACCACTAATGCCTAAGGCCAATGAACCATACCCACATGCCCCAGCTGCATTGATTCCACAAATTAAGACTTGCCCACTTCATATTTCGTAAAAATATTGACACTTCTAACTAATCAATTGCTCGTAGAAAAAGAAGTTACATGTATGTGTATATATATATATATATATAAGCCATGTTAGAGTGATCAATATACTTACTGGAAAGTGCAGAAGCTTTGGAGAAGTAGGCAGCCTTAGTTTGGTGAACACAGCGATCACAAGCATTTGCAGAAGCGAAAATAAGAAAGAAGAGCAAGCAAAGAAAGAAAGCCATTACTTTTTTTTTTGGGGTTAAGAAAGTGATGTGAAAAGGAAGGAAATTGAAGCCATTTATATAGGGGTAGTCTGGATAGCGCACAAGGACTATGGTATGGGGTACAGGTCAGCATTTTCTACAAAAAGATAGGACCCTTTTTTTTTTGTTATTATAATTATATGAATATTTTAAATGTCATTTTTTTTTAAGTATGGGAAGGAAGGAAAGAGACGAGCAGTAGCGGAAACCCGGAAACGCGGCTGGGACAGAGAGAAATGAGATGGGGTCTATCTCACCGACTTCTTTGCCTAAGCACTGACAGCTGTGCAACTTGAGAGAACATTGAGACTTTATGGAGTGGAGAAAGCATTTTGTGTGTTTTCCTGTGTTTGGATGACTCTGAGGAGACAAACTCAATGCACTTTTACGAGGATATTTTCACTTTCTTTTCGATTTTTCCAAAGGCGAAATACGAAAATTTATGAGAATATCATAGTGGGAGTAGGTTTTTTATTGTTTGATTATGATACGGTGTGACGATTATAAGTATTTGGCCTTTTAACTTTTGTATCGGTGTTTCTTTTGTTTTAGTACTCTTTTTCACACTACCCATGTTGTAATTATACGTTTTGGATTGTATGAGGCATCATTTCATGAGTATGATTTTATGAATTAGTTTCTCTACTAATTTTTTGTAGTGGGTGTTGGGGTGTCCTTTAGGAGGGGGTGTTGGATGGTCAAATAAAGCATTTAATAAAGTCGTTGTTTAGAGAAGATAAAAGACAAAAGGCGGGAGCATTTTTTCTTTCTTCTTCTTCTTTTTTTTTTTTTTTTTTTTCCAAGCAATTTGATGGAACTAAGTCAAATAATAAGATATCCCAAAGCAATTAGTCCAAAAATACTTTGGGAGTTACCTGTTTTTGAGATCCCATCCGGAGACATTAGCAACTTCAATCAAAGCTTTCCTCCATTTGTCTACCTTAGCAATATCGTCCCTAAAGACTAGCTGATGCTGAGCGAAGGCCACGGCGTATGATCCAGTCTGCTTCCTGACCTCGGAGGGTTCCACGTCGTAG
>JXTC01000355.1:157338-178820 GCA_002914845.1 Trema orientale
TCCTGTTTAGCAGAACCTCAACATCATTTCCTTCAGCAACTTGTATCACTGGTTTTCCATTCACCATAAGGCTTTCCACTACTGCTCGGGCAGAAAGGGTTTCATACCCAAGAAATTCAGTGTCAGGAACATGTTGTGTAAGATCTGCACTATTTTCAACCTCAAGCTTAACAGCATTATGTGCAGCTTGAGATTGGCGCCTTTGATTTTCCATTTCAACATCAAAACCAGCCATGTCAATGCTTACACCGCGTTCTTCAGCCACTTCTGTTGTTATTTCCACTGGAAATCCATAAGTATCATACAAAAGAAATGCATTTTTTCCAGACAAGCAAGGTGCCGTTTTGTTTTCTTGTGCACTTAACAAAGCATCAGCCAGCATTTGTTCAAGTAACTTTTCTCCTCTCTCCAATGTTTGGACAAACCGAAGTTCTTCCCTTTTCAACTCCCCAAGAATGCGGGCTGCTCTATTTTTTACATCTGCATCGACGTGGATGCTCAACTCTATAACTCTTTCTGCAATTTCTGGCAAAAACGCTCCCTCAAGATTTCCCCTACCATCACCATTTATACCTAGTAACTTGCCAGTGCGAACAGCCCTTCTAATCAGCCGCCGAACTACATACCCTCTCCCAATATTTGATGGGACAACCCCATCTGATATGAGATATACAATAGCACGCAGATGATCCCCTAAAATCTGGGGAAAAAAAAAAGAAAGAAAGAAATGAAAAAAGCAAAAAACATTCACATTCATGTACTTAAAAAAGTATTTGTTGAAAACGAATTTGATAGTTATTGCCGTTTCATGGATAATAAATAGCATACTTTAAGATTCATTTTTGAACGGTCATCAGCAAGTTCATATGACACATTTGCCAATTCTGAGGCCCTCTTTATAATTGGATAGATCAAGTCAGTTTCATAATTGTTTGGAACCTGCAGAGAAGCATGAATGGCATAAATAGAATAATTTAAGAACCGTAAGAGGCAATAAATTGTTGCCAAAACAACATTTTGTTCTTAATTGAAGCTGTGGTAATTCCTATGAAAGTAACAATTTTTTTAGCATTGACTCTAAGGAGACTAATCATTATAATTGCAAAGTGGGAAAGCAATCAATACCTTCTGAAGGATGCGAGCCACACGCTCTAGGCCAAGTCCGGTATCTATATTCTTCTGTTTCAAGGGTTCGAGGGAACCATCATCTTTTTTGTTGTATTGCATGAAAACCAGATTGTAGAACTCTATAAACCTTGTATCGTCTCCAAGATCCTAGAAGTTAATTTTGTTCACAATTGAAAGAAAAGGAGAAGCAAAGCTTCAATAGATATACAAACCGCTTTCCCCCGTAACAACCTCCTCCCCAAAACCCCCATCCGACACAAGAAAAGGAAGAAGAACAAGAAGTAATGAACACTTACAGAATTTGTGTATCCTCTCTCAGGATGGAAATCATAATAGAGCTCTGAGCATGGACCACAAGGACCAGTTACTCCACTGGTCCAAAAGTTGTCATCTTCACCCATCCTCTTTATACGCTCAACAGGTACACCCACCTGAAGCAAAAGCCAAACTTTACACTCAGTACCACATTGAAACAGTATCCTTTGCCCAAAAAAAAGGTCGTTGCCACCCAGAGTTGATCTTGCCAACATTATTTTTCCTTTTCCTCTAAATCTTACTCGTGCAAAGTCACTCCACCAGAGATAACTTGAATATATAGTCATCTTCAAGACCAAACCAAAATCTATGAAAACAGAATATTATGCTTTGCAGAGACAAAGAAAGTTCTCATTCCATCAGTCCGCACTAGATGCTGATAAGGCAAAATAAGGGAAAAATACAAATAAAACTATAGGAGAAAAGAACCATCCCTCCAGAAAATACAAACATTTATAACGAGATTCTATAACCAAACTTTGAAAAAATATTTAAGATAAATATGTTATCGTGGATGGATCCCAGGCGAAAGAAGTATTCGTTATTTTTGTTTAAATTATTTACTTTTTATAGTACAATTATTTAGTAATTTAATTTTTATTTTTATTTTATAGGCGGAGATGATTGCGTCTAGAGCGGAGGTGCTCATACAGGCTAAAACCGGTTACTCAACAATACTAACATGAAGTACAAGGAAACACATGAGTGAAAGAAATCAAATGTGAGGCACAATACATTAGAAAATTAAAGTACTATTCTTGGTGGGCTAACCTCATCATGCCAGATTTCAAAAGCTTCGTCATCATCTTCATAAACACTCACCCATAATCTGTCAGCTGGTAACCCAAATCTGTGAGTAAAACTGGTACTCAGAAATTTGCTTTCTTGCAATGCCAGAAAATAAAGGAATATACAAGAAAATGCAAGACTATGAAACAACAGAAAGACATGTAAAGTTTATTAACGAATGAAACATAGCAATTTCAACAAGTTCAAGTGTCCACAGGTCAAGCCTTAGAAAGAAACTGCTCATATTCTAGAGAAAGGTTGTCATTCAACTTGTTATCTTACTATATACAGAGTATTCAGTTCATAAGAAATGTGACAATGATTTAAGAAACAACAGTATTTATATAATCAATCATTCAGTAATGATGTAATAGTTCTTGCATACTCTACAGTTGAAAGTTCCCATGCCCATCTTATTGCTTCCTTCTTGAAGTAATCCCCAAAACTGAAGTTTCCAAGCATCTCAAAAAATGTATGATGTCGAGCTGTTCGACCTACATTTTCCACATCATTTGTACGTATGCACCTTTGTGCAGTTGTCGCACGAGGTACTTGTCTAGGAACCTGAACGTTGAGTTGCTAGAATCATCATTTAAAATTGAAAGGATTTGAAAGCATCATGGCAAAATTTTTATCAGTTGCACTTAGCAGACAGTTCACAAAGTAGTTGTACATCAAAGTTCTCAAAAATGCAATGCGTGCATCACTGCATGACAAGGCTCCTACTACCATCCAAATTATCATGCCCCAGATAATAATTGCAAAATTCATAGATATACATAACATGAGCTAAAAGTGAAAACTATTCTTAAAATATGTGTGTATATATATATATATATATATATGTATAATGAAAAGACAAGGAGTATTACATTATAATCTGGAATATGGTATTCATAGTCTAGCTGACGAGAAATACAACAGTAAAAGAGAATTTCTTAGTATGAATGGGGTCATTTGTTTTTTTATTGGTGATACAATTTTTGAGCATTTTAAATGTCAAGGTATACCTTCCCCAGAAAGATAGGTTTGAATTGAAGCATTCCCGCAATTGTCAATAGAACCGTTGGATCATCTGGTACAAGAGAAGAACTAGGAAGAACCTTGTGACCGCGGGAAGCATAAAAATCAAGAAATCGACGGCGAATGGAATCCCCACTCACAAGGGGATCTGTGGACTTATCCTCGGTCGATTCTTCTGTGACAGGCTGTACAGATGCTGAAAGTGAAGCAGTAAGAACATTATCCTAGGAACATACAAAACACAAAAAGCAACTGAATGAAGCTCCTTAAGAAAGACATCGTACAGAATTAGCTACAGCAACCTGATGTGCTTCTTCTGCTAAACTGCATGCCCCATCCATCTTTCAACACATGTGTTCCGGATGGAACGATTTTCGTAGCAAATAACTGTATGGTTCTTGTCATGAAATCTGCACAATTCCAGAACTCAGTATTTAAGAACAATTCAAACAACCCACGCCTCCCATTTATATAAACATATATAATACATATATTTTTTCAAAAATAAAAAATAAAAAATAAAAAACCCTTACACTGCAACCGAAAAATACAAGAAAACTTACAAAATGGAAACAAAAATTGATCCGGGTACCATTTTTGTTCCTAGAGAACTTTTAATAGATCATAATTCAAGCAATACTAGTTACTTTTCCCAATTACTTTAAAAGTATTCAATTTGAAAAACTAGATTCTACTGGAAAACAGGAGAAAGGTCTTAGATTAAAATCAGTGAAACTCATTTCACTGAAAATAAATTATATATGATATGGTGAAAAGAACTAAGAGCATGAAGAATCGTAAAACGAAAAAGAAAAAGAAAAAGAAAAAAGAAATTGACAATAAATTATAAGTGGGTTCTTCCCTTGTGAACCAAATTACGTCTCAGAGCCTCAGTCAATTTATAAAATATAGACCAAAACCATGGAAAGCAGCAAAACAGAGTTGGAGAAGAAAGTAGTACCTGTTGAAAGCGCAAAGTTGCGATGAGGATGAAGAGGAGAAGGTGCTCTGGGTAATAACCCTGAAGTGGGAAACGGTAAGAGAACGTTCCCACCATGGCTTCTGCTGAGAGAATGTGGGAGCTTCAAGCTTCCCATGGCCATGGCTATGGCTCTGGCTATGGAAGTGGGTGTCACCAAGGAATTTCAAAAGGGCGCCTATCATAATAAACGTTGGAGAGGATAAGCCTTTTCTGAGAGGTCCACACCACACATTCAGAGCTTAAGGGCCATCAAAATCCTTTGGGCCAGGCTACTGAGCAATAGTAAAGTACAGTAGTAGGCCGAGGTCCAATTTTACATAACAAATTCTTGGTTCGAGTCAATTTGTTGGAGAAAATGACATGGATAGGACTAACTTGGGCCAAGATAATTTTTTTTTTCATTTTTCTAAAAATAATATTTTTAGAAGTATCATAGGTCAAGAGTTTCTTGACCATAAGAAAACCACTATTTAAGATTTTTTTATGGTCAATAAGTTTTTTACCATAGGTCAAGACGAGCTTGATACTCTTAAAAATGTCATTTTTTAAAAATACACAAAAAAGTTATTTTGGCCCAAGAAAAAAGGCCATGAATAGGACTAATTTGGGCCAAAATATCTTTTTTGTGTTATTTTTTTAAAAATAATATTTTTAGCAGTGTCCAAGACGTCTTGACCTAGTCAAGAATTTTTGGATCATGAAAAAGTCCTAAATCTCTGTAACCAAACTAATGCGAACCAAAACAAATGGTCCAATCAGGGACGGAGCTAGGATTAAAATGTAGTAGGGGCAGGACTTAATTAAGAGCTTAATCTCAAATATTGACATTATAATTTATAATTAGCATTCTAAGTCTAAATCTAAAAGAAGTTGTGCAACATCAAGTTCTACACTACTTGATTTCTTTCCATCATTATTTTCTTCAATAGAATGGGGATTTTTGTTTGAACTTACTCTCCATAACTGAAACATGCTTCTCTCTTCTCTTCCCCATCATTCTCCTCTCTACAGCAGACGTAAGGCCACAACAAGCTTCCTTTTCCACAGGTGCCTCCCCCTACAAGGAAAGGGGTCCTTGCCTCCCTCTAGTATGTGCTTTTCTCATTTTCTTTGTTTGTTTTTTATTTTTTTGTTCAATAACTCTCCTTTTTGGGAGGATAGTTTCCTACCTAGATCTAAATTTTCTGTGGGCTTAGTACACTCAGATCTAGATATGTGATGGCTTGTGTTATTTTTAGTTTATTTTTTAGTTTTTATGTGGTTGTCTTCCAGATCTGTTACTATAGCAGATCAGAGTTGGCAGAATCTCCTTCAGTGAATCAATCAGAGTTGCCAATTCAGATTGGAAAGAATCAAGAAAAGCCATTGAAGTGCTCTATTTTACCTTTGGAGATTTTCTCCAAGATCGTCATCGGGGACCATTGGTACTCCGAGATTTATAAGAGTGTTGTTATCTTCAAGCTTTTGAACCAATTTCCTGATTCTCATTATAAGAAGTTACATGTAACTCGATTGACTATTATAACCCTTATGTGAGTCTAATGAAATTGTTTTGCTTTTCCAAAAAAAAAAAGGACTCTCCATAACTCTTATTCATAGAATGCAACAAGTGAAAAATTTAAGAAAGTATTTAATTTAATGACTTTTAGAAATTAGGAAAGTATTCAATTAATGACTTTTTGAAAACATAAAAATTAAATTAATAACTTAGCTACCATTTATAACTAATAGAAATTAAAAACCTAAAATAAATATAAACTCAGTGATATAATTTAGTTATCTTATACAACAAAAATTAGTTTTTTTTTTTTTTTTAAATTTTGCATATCTAAGAAGTTAAAAATAGGGTTAATTTTAATATTCAATTTTTGAATTGGTTGATTTTAAGAACCTTAATTTTCAGAATCATACTTTCAATTTTTTTAACCTAATAAAGTAAATTGAAATTTTATCTAATAAGAAATAAAATGAAGAAAATAAGTTTATCGCTTAAATGTAATTGGTTTTGTGATTCCCTAACTCTCATGTGCTTCTCTTCTCTTTTGTCACTCTTGACGCTTTTCTTTATGTTATCTTTCTTCTTTCTTTTTTTTTTTAATTTGTCTACTATTTTTTTTTTCGTCTGTTTGGTTTTATTTTTACCTATTTGGTTTTATTTTCATATAAGATATGTTTATAAAATAACGATACTAGAAAAAAATGGGCTTTGATTAGGCAAAAAGGGCCCTAAAGTAATGGGCTTTTAGAAGAAGTTTAAGGCTATCCTAATACAACACTTTATAACAAATTTAACACAATAAATTGGTATGTATATTATATCATATTATATAATACATACCAAAAAAAAAAAAATAAAAATGGCAAAAGTCTAGTCGGGGCAATTGCCCCCACTGGCCCCTATAGAGCTCCGTCCCTAGGTACAATTATATCTACTGTAGCCTATATGAGCTTCTCTGCAAAAGAGTTGAAATAGTCTATTTAGTAACTAGCCTTTCTGCAGTGAGCTTTAGGATCGTGTCTATCGATCCGATCTCTCCTCTATCACTACAGATCTCCAAAAAATTCTTTAAATTATAAAATCACGATATATATCGTACCACAGGATTTTTGGCTTAGGTCAAACAGAATTCGAGACTCGAATTCTAACAGGACACTAAAAGCTAAGTGGGATTAGTATGAAAGAGTTTGTATACATATGGAATCTTGTTAATTGAGTCATCTATACGACAATAATATGATTATTTGTAGTCTGTGGTACTTTTTGCTTGATCAAATCAACGTCCTCTTTCACCGCGTTATGGCTAGTAAAAGACACGGCGACTTCATTGCTGACGAACGACATATCCTCATTTATCATTAACAAAGAACGTCAAACGAAAAAAGAACTAGTCGTTTTCTGAATGCTTTTTTTCAGAACTTCAGTTCACCGAGACGACAGCGTTTTTAACGTCCAATTGCGTCTTTCTGTAACGTAAAAAGACATTTCGTTTTAATCAGAGAATGATATGGCGTTTACTTCCATTGCTGTTTACTTGGACAAGTAACGGCATGTCGTTTACCTTGAATCTCGCTCACGCTTTAGATATAGTCACAACCGTATATTTTAGACGTCGTCTTTATTTCTCTCTCTACTATTCATCTTTTTCCACTTACTTATTCATTTTTAATATTGCATAAGTGAGATTTAAATATATATATATATATATATATATATAGTCGTGCCCATACATAAATTATGCTAAAAATAGATTTTCAAACTTCTCCTAAAAAAAAATTTATCGTCCGAAAGTCAGTTAAGGGTGCTTCTTGCCTCGCAAGGAATATGAGTTCAAATAAGCGATGCAATAATTAAAAAATGGCGTCTTATGTGTCTGTAAATTGATTTCTTATACATACATCAAGTGGTTAGCGGAGACAAAATATTTAGTTGATTAGTATAAAAATTGGTAGGACCTTCGGTGTCCTTAAATCACAAGACGAAAAAAGGTTGGAAAATTATAATCCACATATTTGTGCTACCCAAGATCCGTAGCCAAGCAATATAAATATGGCCCAACTTGCAAGCACGTTTTTAATTTTTAATTATATTTTCTTTATTTTTTATTTTTTTTTACGAAACAAATCACATGCTTCTTGTTATTGTTGAAAATGATCATGACCACTACTACTACATGTACTACCCTTGATTCTCCAAATAAGTTTCACTATTTTATGTATAGTCGCCGCAACATATATATAATAGTGCTTCACTAGCTTTTACTGCTTCTAACATAGTCATTGATAGTGTTACGAAAATAAATCCTTATCACACTATTTCAACAGTTGATTATCCATGGTCATGATCACGTATTTACTTTAGAAAATTGATTATATTCGTGTGGTTCAAATTGGCCATATTTGTACTGATACATCTGATTGAATTGTTACCAATACAAATGGGCCTTTATGTGTCTTTTTCTACAAGACAGAAATCAAAAATCAGACGGTGTCCAAAATTGTTGTTCCCTGATCTTGATCTGTGAGTTGTAGAACATCAATTACTACTTGGCACTTGAAACATCTATTCCAATATATAACTAATCACATGCTCTTAAATCGAAACTCCCACATATTACAAGCCCCAAAAAGTGGTATGTCGGAACCAAGTGACTATATAACTTGTTCTACACTCCATTTTGTTTCAATCAACCGGAAAAAATAATAGCCTTACTGGTATATATAGAGCAAAACAGAGTGATCAGAAAGCATGATAAGCTCCAAGAAGCTCATGAAGATGGCAAGGAAGTGGCAAAGAATGGCAGCTCTAAGCAGGAAAAGAATATCTTTCTCCAGAAGGAATAAGGATTTGGATATCGCTGAGAGTTGTACGACGTCGTCTAATGTGGCTGACAAAGGTCATTTTGTCGTTTACACCACGGACGACAAGCGTTTTGTGATGCCCTTAGAGTATCTGAGCCACAATATCTTGAGAGAGCTCTTTAGGATGTCTGAAGAGGAGTTTGGACTCTCAAGCGATGGCCCTATAAGATTGCCTTGTGATGCGGTCTTTATGGAGTATGTGATCAAACTCATCCGACGTGGCGTGGCGAAAGATTTAGAGAAGGCGCTACTTAAATCTATTGAAACTAGCCTCTGCTACTCGTTACCAGCCTCTTCTTTTCACCAAGGACTAACAAGTCAACAAATCCCAGTTTTTGGATACTAGAAAGAATCGTTAATCATATTAATTCTCGATTTTATAAAGTGTCCCTTTATTGGCATATAGTACTCGATCTATAGTACTACATGCTTGTACATTGTAAGATGATTAATTAATTTGATACCTAAGATGAATTCAGGCATTTTTGGTGAAAAGTGCTTTCTTTTACGTCTAGATTCATTCCGAAAGGGACATAATGATCATAAGTCATGACTGAAAACCCAAGAAATTACTACTTTGACAGCTTCAATAATTGAACTAGCCTTGAGGCTTTATTTATTTATTTTTCTTTTTGTTCTGTTCTTTTTGTCTTTGTAAATTTTGGTTATTGATAATCAAGTTTAAGTCGAGTATGATGTACATCACTCAGTTCCCTAAAGAGCTCATAATTATAAGTTGTTTCTTTTCCTCAATCCTTTTGGCCATGACATTAAGGACGTTTGCCTAACTTGAAATGCAAGAATAGGCTACCAAGTTCAATGAATTAAGTGTCACTATTTGTATTTCACCCTAATTTGGAAGACAAAAGAAGGGTTGGTTGAGTTAGGTCTAATTAATAAGATTAGGAGATTTTATAAATAACTGAAATCTCCAAATCCAATCTTAGTAAGTATCACCACGTGTAATTATTTATACTAACATTAGAGCAAGAGATTTCTGGCTAGGCTCCTTAAACTGAGAAAAAAAATGCTATTGTTACTATTAAGCTAAGGTCTGATTGGTAATGTTTTCTTTTTTTTTTTTTTTTTTTTTGTCTTTTAGAAGTAACAAATGATTGAAATGATTGAAATTTTCTTCTTTTGAAAAAAAAAAAAATGATTGAAATTTTCTCAAATAACGTGTTAAGTCATAAATATTAATCTTTGTATGGTTATTAACACACCCTTTGTTCTCTATGACATATGGAGATAAACTTGTACGGCCGCTGTGTCCTTAATTATCCAACCTCAGAACAGAGGAATATTACACGGTATCCAAAAAATTGTGCTTGATGTATTATAGTTTAGTAATTGCCAAACAAAGCTAATTATGCCTACCATCCAACTCACGTTGCTATTAATATTATACCTAATCAAATGGTTTTGCATGCATGGGAAGTGATTATAACCACACACACACGACTGAACTAATCATATTTAACCAACACTAAACAACACCTAATGAGCAATTCCATTTCACCATTCTAATTAGAACAAAATTACTCCAATTTCTTCATCTCTAAGCTCAAAAGAAAAACATGATTATTAGCCCAAAGAAATTAGCTATGGCTAGGAAAAGGCATAAGCTAGTTTGGAGAGGGAGCAAAACAGTGTCGTTTTCCGGATACAGTGGGAATTTGAAGGCCAAAGCTGGTTGTCGTACAACTTTTGTAGCTGAGAGAGGCCACTTTGTGATTTACAGCAGTGATCATAGGCGTTTTATGCTGCCCTTAACATATCTGAGACATGAAATCTTTCAAAAGCTACTCAAGATATCCGAAGAAGAGTTTGGACTATCAATTTGTGGACCTCTCATATTGCCTTGTGATTCAGTCTTTATAGATTCTTTAGTCTCGCTCATCCAACGGTCGGGAATGGCCAGAAATTTGGAGAAAGCTCAGCTAAATTGGATTAATATTGTTTCTTCAAGTCTACAACTCGCTAGTACTGCTTTCCGTCATGGTTATTTCGACCACCATTTAGTTACATGTTGTTATTATTGAATAGGTCATAGTAGACAAAAAAAAAATAATAAAAAAAAAGAATACTGCCCATGTTGCATTCAAGAGGGTTTTTATTTTTTTTTATTTTTATAATACCATAATTATTTCTTGAAGTTAATGTATATGTTGTAACACCCATGCAATCAAGAACATAATATTGACCTAAATTCTAGAATAAATTTAGACTCAATCGCACATACACAAGAAAATAAAGAACACAAGATTTATCATGGTTCAACTACAAATTATAGCCTACATCCATAAGAGATTACCAGCAAGTATTCCACTAAGAAAAAGAACAATTTACACTTTACGGTTTCCGTCTACCAGAAAATACTTAGAAACTCATAGGTATATGCTCTCTGTTTTCACTAACCTGAAAACCCCATAAACCCATATACCCCATAAACCCATAATTATGCTTTTAGCTTTCACGCTCCCAGAAACCCCAAGTGCCCTTTCTCACCAACGTTATATTGTTGCTCTCTCTCTAGCTCACTCTCTTTTGCCTCTCTCTGGCTCTCCACAGATCAGAGCTATCCATAGAGTCTATTTATAGATAATAGAGCTAGAGTCCTAGTAGGAGTAAAACACCTCCTCAGCTATCCATTAATCCCAAAAGAGTCCTAGACTACCCAAAGACTTCTCCTAATAAGAATCTTAATAATATAGGCTCTTATGAATTTAATAACTATACAACAATTCTCGCCCTTGGATGTTAAATTTAGTTTTTTAGTCCCTTGCCATCTCTACCAGCATAAATTACTCCTACTGTTGCACTTGGATGACCTGTTTGTACCATCAATCATTCAAGTCTTCTTTTACTTTGAACTTGCCACTTGAAAACACCCTATTGAACCAAACACTCCAAAGAATCTATTGTGATTGGTCTTACCCTTCCTTGAAATTCTCTGCAACCCGAGCCTCTTCCCTCGATCATCATATCCAATGCTATTCCAAGCACAATGTACAAGCTATCTCGTTTCACACTTTCTATGAATTTCCTGGACTCCATATATGCATACTCAAGAGTTCCCCTATTCTTGCAAGTATATCCTACTGCATCAAGTATCCCTAAGGTTAATCCACTTTAAGCCTATTAATATACTCTGCTTCTTGTAATTCCATCTCTATTCTATTTACCAAATAAAAATTGATAGTCGTAATGTAGTCAACCCTATCATTTTCCATGAAACTCGTATCACCATCATTTTCTTTATATTGTGTAAATTTGTATCTTTATGGACCATATGAAAGCCGCAACCCGAATATCATTGATTCTTCTTTTCCACAATAACTAGCAGAATAGTACATTTTCGTACCTTTTAGAAGACCAATTGTTCACATTATGAGTTCTCTACCCGTCTTTGATTTTCTTGTTCTGTTCTTGATCTTCTCCTCCATTGGTTGAACCCAAAGATCTCAACCAAACTAAGCTTTTAATATAACTTGTTGTAACACTCATGCTACTAAGAACATAATATTGACCTAAATTCTAGAGTGCATTTAGACTCAATTGCGCACATATAAGAAAATAAAGAACATAATATTTATCATGGTTCAGTTACAAATTGTAGCTTACATCCACGGGAGATCACCAACAAGCATTCCACTAAGAAAAATAACAATTTATACTTTACAGTTTCCGTCTACTCGAAAGTACTTAAAAATCCGTAGGTACATTCTCTCTATTTTCACTAATCCGAAGACCCCATAAACCCATAATTATATTTTTAGCTTTCACTCTTCCAGAAACCCTAAGTGTCATTTCTTACCAAAGTTACATCGTTGCTCTCTCTCTCTCTAGCTCACTCTTTTATGCCTCTCTTTGGCTTTCCATAGATCAAAGTTGTCCATAGATTCTATTTATTAAGAATAGAGCTAGAGTCCTAGTAGGAATAAAATATTAGGATATTTGCCCTAAAAAGAAGATTTCTAATTTTACCATTTTTTAGTGTAAAATAACTTTCTCTTATATGTAATTATGATATTTGTGAGACTAAATTGTCTTAGTTGAATAGTTTATTTATGTGAAAAAGATTCCATGATACTTATATACAAAGAAACAAATATGATTAAGTGTTAATTATGGAGAGACTTATTTCTTTATCTAAGTCTAAATTAACTAGTTCACAATCTATAAATAAAGATAGAATAATTTATTTACTACATGTTATAGTATTTGTCTATCTCAGTAGGAATGATGTGTCTCAAATTATTGAAGTGCTTAACTTCTGATAAAAATACTAGTACAACATAAATAAGTTATGCGTATTAAACTGGACTAGGTAATATAAAGAATTTGAATGCTGTAATCCAATTTTTAATATTACCACAAACTAGCTCTTAGCATGTAGATCTTAATCCTTGATATTTGACTGGATTTGCTTTCATAGGTTGTAGCCTTTTGATTTGTTAAAAGACTAGCCTCTGTGAAATTAGATGTGAACTCTGGCATATTGGAAGTTATGACTTATGAATTGATGAGAACACCAAATATTTAAGAACACTATACATTAATACCACTTAAGGGTCTTTCAAGATTCATGGAATAATTAAATATAAGATCTTAGTATTCACTTTATGAATTGACTGATAATTTTGTCTAAATAGCCATTGAGAACAAAATTATCGACAACATTATTCCTTAATAGAAAGATGGTAACTTAAAGGTAAATATGTGTTAGAGAGGTATTATGATAATTTCACTTATTCAACTACGACATTGTATAGGGATTTTACATGTGGTATAGAATATGCTAGATGGATCGGTTAATCAAGATTAGTTGATTAAATCTCTATAAAAAGCATGTCATTTAATCTAAGAGTGCAGTATTGGGCCTTTAGTAGAGTGTCCCCTTTACTAATAGTATTTATATAAATACCATAATAAGAGTTATTATGTATTTATCATACTATTAGACCTTAGGTTATTTGGATCTATTAGGTCTATTGTCTAGCTCAATAAAACTCATTAATTGATTGATGATATTTATGAAATTAGTTTCATGAAACTGTGTAAAATAATGATTTTACATAGACGTTGGCATTTATATGAATAAGTTAGATGAGTTAGACATATTTATAAAAATACAGATTAAGCCCAAATTAGATAACAAGTCCAATCCTAGTTGGACTAAGATTAGCAATTTTGGGCCTCATATATATAAGATATATGGGAAAAAAAACTATACAGTAACACATTAAGTGCTAACGCGAAAGACAGATAAAGAGAGAGTGAAAATTTCGGTCACCATAGGCCAAGTGAGAAAGAAATATTTTCTGACAATTTTACACTCCAATCTCAAGTCCCAGTGTTCCAAAAGATCAAGAAGATATTCTTGATCATTCTCCAATAAAGAATCTAACTTGGTGCCCACTCGCCTCATCAACCAAGAGTCGTAGCATAAACAAGAAGAACTAGGGTTGGATTTTTTATCACCATCAACAAGGAGATCAAGGAGGAGCACGCTACAAGAGGTAAACCCCAATCCCATCTCTAGGGTTTATGCATCTAGATTTGATTTTTATTATACATGATATATGCATGTTCTATATTTACGAAAATTATTTTCATGTAAAAATTTTAAAATCTAAATCTGCTATTTTTCCTTTGCATTTATGATGTGTTCATGTATTTTTCTATTATACATGCATGTATAGTTCTTCCTAAATGTTAAGTCAATTCCAGCATAAAACACCTCCTCAGCTATCTAATAATCCCAAAGAGTCCTGGACTACCCAAAAAATTCTCTTAATAAGAATCCTAATAACATAAGACTCCTATGATTTCTAATTTAGAGTTCATGAAACATTTTAAAATACAATTAGGATTATTACAGATCATATTTATTAGGGGAACATGCTGCACATGAAACTTATGGGAGAGAAGTCCATACAAATTGTGCTTTAATAGAAAGGTAATTCCAAAAGAAAGTACATTCATTTGTTTGATTGTGGTTTTAGTAAAAGAATTGACAGTTATATTAAATGGTGGAATTGTTATTCTACTCTACCACCAATGGAATAACAATTCCATCACTTTACTAAAAATTTTAATACCCAATTTTTCTTATTTTGTCCTTTCAAAATATCTAAAAATAAGAGCATTTTTGCCAACAAAATATTTTTTCCATTCCATTTCAAGATTATTTCTAATTTCAACCAAATAATGGATTATTATTCCTATTCTTTTTTCAATTTCATTCCATTACGATTTTTATTACCGTTCTAATTCTATTTCATGAACCAAATCCAAGTAATGATAATGTATATTAACCAAAAAAAAAAAAAAAGTAATGATATTATATCACAGTTAGCTAGCTCAAGTACAGTATTATATACAATTTTATAATTTTAAGCGGTCGCAAATGAATTGGGCCCTTCACCCTTGTCCTTGTGAAATCCGCCCTATTAGCAGAAAGTTGTTGGTCCTGTTGTGTCGTTTTTCCACGAGACATACATTAAGAAATATGAAATACTATCCAAAACTTAATTTTTTACTTCTTTTTGTTCGGTTGGCGGCCATGCATATACATAAATAACTATGCTGACCATGCAAAACATAAACATGACCCTTTCAAACACAACTAATCACATGATCTTGCATTGGAAATATCCCTACACAAGAAAGCTACCCTTTAAAAAGATGGAGTGTCCCTTAATTAAGCCTTCCATTGTGTGTGTGTGTATATATATATATACTTTCCATATGTACACATTTGTATAGTCATCCACTACCTATGCATAATATAGGCCATAGTTTTAAGTAAGAATCTCAAATATTGTCAACATGATCAGCCCAAAGAAGCTTCTCAAGATAGCGAGAAAGTGGCAAAAAGTGGCAGCTCTAAACGGAAGGAAAATCTCCTTTCCTGGAGCTCATCATGAAGGCTATACGACAATGACATCATCGTCGTCGGCCACGGTGGTTGATAAGGGCCACTTCGTGGTATACACCACGGATGAGAGGCGTTTTGTCATGCCGTTGGCTTATCTAAACGACAACATTTTGCGAGAGCTCTTCAAGATGTCCGAACAAGAGTTTGGACTGTCAAGCCACGGCCCTATCACGCTGCCTTGCGACGCAATCTTCATGGAGTACGTCGTCACGCTCATCCGACGAGGCGTCACCAAAGATTTGGAGAAGGCTTTGATTCGTTCCATTGATAACAGTGGCTGCTCGTTGATTTCCTCATCTAATTTCCACGACGAAAGAATTGCAGGCCAACAGTTCCTAGTTTGTGGCTACTAGAATCAATACTATTAATTGCTCATGTTTTAGTATTTTTGTATACAATGATCTACGCTTAAGAGATATATATATATAAGGTGATATTTCAATAGAGATTTTTGTTTTTACTCCATGGATGGGTACTCTAATTTGGGCTATTGGATTTTAATCTAATAGCTAAAATAATATTCGTAGATTTACTTTAAAAAATTATTATAATTAATACATATATAAATATAGAAAGTTATTTAAAACAAAAAAGATGGGTAACATTTTTTTTAGAGTAGGTCAATTTTTTTTTAATTTTTTATTTTTATAAGAACATGAAACTAGTAAAAAATAATTAATAATCTCAAATCACTCTCAACTATCTTATTCGTTGAAAAAAAAAAAAAAACAAAAGATGTACAAATTTTAGGTTGTTTCACGCATAATTTTTTTTTCAAACAAATTTTCTTTCAATATAGTTGTTTTATTTATTTATTTTTATTTAAGAAAACAACTTATTCATAATATGAAAATTATATTACCTTAGATTTTACCTTTCGTACAGTAAAAAAGAAATTTTATGAAATATTGAAGGTACAATTACATATAGTTTTAAATTAAAAGTAATTAAAAAATTAAACTTTAAATTAAATTTTCAAAAATGAAATAAATAAAAAAGAATTAGAAATTAATATAATTAATGAGATGACTTGTTATTGTAGGTTTATTTCTAAATTAGTCAAACCTACTCATCCATGGAGCAAAAAAAAAAAATACCCATTGAAAACTTACCCATTTATATTTTATATATATATATATATATAAAATTTGACATTCTTTTACAACTTTATAATACCCATTGTAATTAAGCGGTTTGCTCAATTTTGAAATGATTAACACATTGATATCTCTCAATTAGGTTATTTCTATCTTCAAGGCTTTTTTTTTCAATTTACTTTTTTTTTTTTTTTGAAAAGACTACGGTAGAACTCTTTTTTTTTTTATCCTAAGTAAACCATTTATATTTTAAGCTATTAGACAGTCTAAATCCTTTATATTACAAAACCTTATTTTGCGCTTCTTAACATACTACTATTTTCGTAAATTATATTCTCCTCCATTTTAACACAGTCAATTGCAAGCCTAATCTAATTAAATCTCTCCCTCTTATTTAAAAAAAAAAAAAATCTCTCACTCTTACTCTCTTTCGCTCTACCAACCTAGTCCTGTTCCCAAGGTTCCCTATAATGGTCTCTAAATTGCAAAATAATTTATCAAAATAATTCTCTAAAAAATTTAATACAAAAGGGAGAAGTTGTTTGTGATAAAGGACCAGTTTGAAGATGCATGTTTCACCTAGAGTTATTTATTTTTTTGATTTTATTATTATCATTATTATTGGTATTACTATTGCGGTATATAATCAATGGAGTAATTATACAGATGTACTGAACCCAGACTTTTTAGGAAAAGCTTTAGATATACTTGCTCATCTATTTGCAATTGCAAATTCAACCTTTGTATTTGTGGACGACCGTACAAATGATGTGAAAAATGTATGCTATTCTAATATCACATTAACTTTTATTTAGAAAGAAATATTTCCCACGAGTGTGCATATATAACACTGAGGACGGAGAGGAGTTGCTAGCTTAATTGCAACTAAACTGAAGGGTGAAGGGAGCTTAGCCATGAGCGAAAGAGGTCAGATCTTAGATTCAGCAAGCTAAATAAGTGGTGGAGGCGATTATTTTTAATCTCTTTTCTTAGAAAAATAGTAATGTATTAATGAGTGCACAATAAGTTTTTGCAAGATACAGGATTTGTGCCGTTCGATAATAATTATTCAATGACTAAGAATAAATGGTCTCACCTAGGATCAAAAAAGAGAGTTCTACCATAGTCTCACCCTTAAATCTTTTAGAGAATTATTTTGCAATTTAGACACCATTTTAGGGAACCTGCTGGGAATAGGACTGGGTTGGTAGAGTGAAAGAGAGTAACAGGGAGAGATTTTTTATTTTTCATTTTTTTTTTGGAAAATAAGAGGGAGAGATTTAGATTATGCTTTTAGCATTCTAATTGACTGTGTTAAAAATGAACAGAATATAATTTACGAAAATAATAGTATGTTAATAAGTGCACAATAACCTTTTGCAATATAAAGGATTTGGACTGTCAGATAATAATCTAATAGCTTGGAATAAATGGTTTCACTTAGGATCAAAAAAGAGGGTTCTACAAAAGTCTTTCCCTTGAAAATTAATTAAATATCAATAATTCAAAAAAAATTAGTAGTTCATGATTATAAATAACAACTATCTATGGTGAAAAAACATATTAGAGAGAAAGAAATTTAAAATAAAATATTGTAGATAAAGAAAACCAAAATTGGTGACTGAAAAATATGTACGTGTATTATATGTATAATACGTTTTCCATAAAATAAAAAATAATAATAAAAGGTACTTGTAATTACGTTGGCCTTATCATGCAAAAATACATTATATAACCTGTACAATACAAACATGATTTATAAATTTGCTAACTAGATCGGATAGGTTGGAGCAATAATATCTGATCAGACTTCAAAACAATACACGACATTTCGTTTTATACTCCTCGGATCTCGTTGATTGTGGTTTAAAATTGAACGCCATGTCCTTTTGAAAGTGAGTACTTTCAACCAATTAGACTACGGGCCCGTTTGACACAGCTTTCAAAGATCTTTTAGGACTCAAAAGATCTTTTAGGAGTGTTTGGATGAATTTTTAGAAGATCTTTTTTTATCCAAAAGATCTTTTTAAAGAAGCATGGACCTACCATCTTTTTTAGGAAGATCTTTTTATATTTTTACTTCAAGAAGTAAAAGCTATCCCAAACAGGCCCTACGTATCTTATGTCGTTTCTATTTAGAATATATGACGACATGTTTAATTAAGTCTTTCAAAGAACAAAATTGTCATCTTGTTTTACTGTCTTTTTAAGGAAACGACATGTCGTTACTCAAATATCGTGTTTTATCACCTACGTCATAATATATTAGGGAAGGATATTTTCCGAGTCTTAATTTTTATTTTTATTTTTTTGGCTGAAATTCGAGTCTTAATTCAGTCACATCATTCGCTGCAACTAGACAAACTAAAAAATTATATTAAAAAAAATATAATAATAATAATTAAAAAAAAAACTAGAGGATAGAAATTACTAGAATCTGGCTGAGATCTTTATTAAAGGGACGAGACACAAGGCTCCACCGCTACAGTGTTACACCACTCATATGCTGCGACAGTCAATTTGGCATCTATTTAATCCCGAATTGGCCCCTAAATCCCAAGTGCTAAAAGCCAGAGACCATACAATTATCAACAAGGACAACAGATATATACATGAGACCCACAAGTAAATTAAAGCCAATTAGTCTGTATCCTTAGGCAATTCAAGAAGAATAGCTAGATACGTTGCATTGGAATATAATGATGTCTGCTAGACCCAAATGTTACAGCCTTGATCGTTCTTATACCACATATGTATGCATTAGATCGAAGCTGCATAAGTACTACTTTGCCTACTTTTTTCCTTTCTCTACTTGTGGCCTCATTTTACATGAACTGAACAAGCCCTTTTCAGTCAGTGACTCAGGAGCCGACTGTCCGGACCCATATTATTTGTTAAGGCCACTAGATAGAAAGAAAAAGATTTAAAGCCCACCACCCAAATTGCCTCCCTGTCCACCCATTAAAATTATCACATGTTTTTGCTCCCTATTGCTTCCCTGCTAAATTAAATGTGACCCCGAATACTAATACACCCTGTTTTAGCTGACAAAAAACCTCGACAGAATGAGAAAGAGAGATTAATACGGATTGTTTTTCAGTAATCTAAGTTGTTTAGATTGAAAATAAAACAACTATATAAAATATGTTTCTAATTGATTGAAACATTAAAAAAAAAAAACAGTAAGCCCAACTAACCTTCAGTTATTGAAACTGAGGAAAAATTTGTAGAATTATTCACCCTGTTTCTCACACTTGCTCACTGTGATTGATGGTATATGTATGTAAATGGCTGAGCAGTGAGAGGACCCAAATTCGTATTTATAGAGGTTCTCCCATCAAGAACCTTTAAATTTGGTTTCGTAACCGAAACCGGTTACCACTTCTGAGCATCAATGGCCATCAAAGGCTATTTACTGTTGCTTACCGTTGCACCATTATTATTGTAACGTTAAAACGTTACATTCTCCCACTTGGTGCAAACGTTGACCCAAATTCTCTTGAGTAACAAAATACATGAATTATAGTGATAGGTCCCCATAAATGCGAGTATTAACTACTATGTATTACAACGCATTTTGCTTCCCAAGTTCTTAATGTAGTAACAAAACTTAATGAATAAACCCTATGTTTATTCTAGGTCCAAAATAAAGCGCATTTTCTCAAGTAAAGTGCACACGTAAATGAGAAAATAACTGAATGCATAAAAGTTTCGTTAATAAACTGAATGTATATATACAATTATAAAGAGGAAATAAGTCCCATTCTCTCTACATGATCCTTGAATTTCAACGGTGGCATACCCTTAGTCAAAGAATCAGCAATCATCAACTCAGTGCTAATATGCTCAATGACCACTTTCTTTTCTTTAACATGTTCTCTAATAGCTAAGTACTTAATGTCGATATGCTTACTTCGACTTCCACTCTTATTATTCTTAGCCAAGAACACGGCAGCTGAGTTGTCGCAGAAAATCCTTAATGGTCTAGAAATAGAATCCATAACTCTAAGCCTAGAAATGAAACTCTTAAGCCATACACCTTGCGAGGTAGCCTCAAAATAAGAGACGAACTCGGCTTCCATAGTAGAAGTGGCAATCAAAGTCTGTTTGACACTTCTCCATGAAACAGCTCCACCAGCCATAATAAAAATGTACCCAGACGTTGATTTGCGAGAATCAATACAGCCAGCAAAGTTTGCGTCAGAATAGCCATCCACATCTAAGTTGTTCGTCTGTCTATATATAAGCATGTAAGTTTTAGTCCCTTGGAGATACCTTATGACTTTCTTTGCAGCTCTCAAGTGGTTCATACTTAGGTTACTTTGATATCGCCCTAACATTCCAACAGCATATGCAATGTCAGGTCTTGTACAGACCTGAACATACATAAGGCTTCCAACTGCAGAAGCCTATAGAATATTTTTCATAGATTCCTTCTCTAACTCATTCTTCGGGCATTGGTTCAAACTGAACTTATCGCCTTTCACAATAGGAGCAACACTCGGTGAACAATCCTTCATCCGAAATCTCTCCAAAATTTTGTTGATATAGGTTTCCTGTGATAGACCTAAAACACCACGAGATCTATCTCTATGGATCTTTATGCCAATGACATAAGATGCCTCACCCATATCTTTCATATCAAAGTTTTTAGAGAGGAATTATTTTATCTCGTATAGCATACCTTTATCATTGGTTGCAAGTAAAATATCATCTACATATAAAACAAGAAAATAAATTTTACTCCCACTGACCTTCTGGTATATACATTGATCCATAGGGTTTTCAACAAAACCAAATGAAGAAATTACTCCATGGAATTTGAAATACCATTGACGGGAGGCTT
>JXTC01000355.1:182247-197851 GCA_002914845.1 Trema orientale
AACCAAGTGAGGGCATTACATTAATTGAGAAGCTTGGTTAGCCTCCAGAATCAAAGTTGGACACCACCACGTGGACGGCCCGTTCCATAGAATAGCCATAACAATTTTTTTTTTTTTTTAAAATAAACAGAAAAGAAATTGTTATTTTTGAAAACTGCAGAAATATTGGCATTTTTCAAAGAAGTCATCTTAAACCTTTAGCCGGGTCGATTTCAACCCGGTTCAGACCCGCTTTAAACCCAAGTGGATCTTGAGATCTCAGACACCAAAATTAACGTTTCCATATATGAAAATGTTAGAAATCTATTTCCTAATTATTTTTAACCTTAATTTTCTTCAAGAAATTCTAAAACTCAAACTTTGAATTTTTTTTTTTTGGGTATAAAAACGAAAATTTATAGATTGCATAAAATCAAAGCAGAGGTAATTTCCTTGCTCTGATACCAAATGAAAGTAAAAAAACTATGTGAAACATATTTCTAATTGATTGAAACATAAAAATAAAAAAAAAAAAGTAAGCCCAACTAACCTCCAGCTATTGAAACTGAGGAAAAATTTGCAGAATTATTCACCCTGTTTCTCACACTTGCTCACTGTAATTGATGGTATATGTATGTAAATGGTTGAGTAGTGAGAGGACCCAAATTCGTATTTATAGAGGTTCTCCCATTAAGAACCTTTAAATTTGGTTTCGTAACCGAAATCTGTTACCACTTCCGAGCATCAATGGCCATCAAAAGCTATTTACTATTGCTTATCGTTGCACCGTTATTATTGTAACGTTAAAACGTTATATAGACCATATATATATGGGTACATATATATGAGTAGTGTAAGCACCCTTCTATTTTCTATTCTCCAATCTTACTATTGGTACTTGATAAGTAATAAGCAATAATACTAAAATTAGAGAATGAAAATACGGTGAATTTAACATTTCTCTATATGTATATATGATATGATGAAAATACGATATGTTTGGGACTGAATTTAGCCTTTGAATAGAAAATAAACCCAATTGCCAATAAACCCACTTGGTAGGAAGCAATAACGAAGGTGTCCTACACTAGTGCCACATGTTGATCGGGCATAGATTTCCAACATAACCAAAATTTTGTAACCACCTAAGATCCATCTCTCACATGTTTTGTCACAGCAAAGGAAAACAATAATGAAGGCAATTGTCTCAGGCTTCATCTCTATATACAACCAAAATCAGCTTAGTTTTGTAGCCATAACCATCACACAAGCCCCAAAAAGAAGTACCATATATATATATATATTTCTCTCTTTAAGCTCAAGTGCTAAAACCCTTCAAACTCCAGAAACATGACGATGATCGGAACCAAAAAAACTCATCAAAATGGCAAAAAGTGGCAGCGTCTTGCCGCAATCGAGCGGAAGAGACTTACATTGCCAATTAGATCATCAACATCATCACCGGATCAAGCGGATGTGAATAGTTGCAGCACATCGTCATCAACCGCCGAGAAGGGTCACTTTGTTGTCTACACCTCAGATTGGAGACGCTTTGTGCTGCCTTTGGCTCATTGGCAGAAGAAGAGTTCGGATTACCAAGCAATGGGCCTCTCACATTGCCATTCGACTCGGCATTTTTGGAGTATGTAAACTCTATGATCCGACGAAATGTGGCTGATGGCCTGTTCTTGAGAAAGCCTTGATCACATCCATAGCTACCGGTCGTTGTTAATCATCGAATTCGCATCTTCACCAAGATCAAGAGCACGCATGCTCAACAATCTGTGATCTACGGCTTCTGAAAAATTCTTTTTGTATCTTTTATGAACAATATATTGTACAAAGCTTTAGTTGCTTTGTTTAATTTTGAATTTGGTCTCATTATAATTATAGGTTATATATACTCTAGTATATTTTTAAAGATTATTAATTCTAATACTCACGATATCCTCATCATTTTTTTAATAGTAATTATTTTTCTCACTACTCCTAATGCGATTACATAGCATTTGACTACTTTGTTTCACGAAAAATTTCGATCAATGAAAATTTAATTTCCAAAATTGAAAATAACAGAATATATACGTACTGTAGTTACAAAAAAATATTTTCGCACACATAGCCTTCGTTTGATGAGTTTCATGTTTGCCATGATTGGTAGATATATTTGATCTTTTCTACATAGCATGAGATTTTTTTTTTTTTTTTTTTAGCAAAACATAGCATGAGATTGACCTTCAACTAGATCACCGAACTACGAAATAACTCAAAAGGCAAGCAACAGTTGACTAAATATGATTATACTTTTCTTTAACTATTCGGAAATATTTTGCAACACATGTAGTTTGACCTAATTTCGTAGTTCATCAAACGCATATATGACAAGCTTGGGCCATTAAAAATATGTTCAAAAACAATTTTTTTTTCTTTTTTTTTTTTGATTGGAAAGTAAATACATTTTTATATGTACTATATGTTTCAATATATAAGGGTGAAATACTTTTTACTCTTGCGAATAGAAGAATTACATATAATAGATGTTATTATAGTATTAGGATTTTTTCGTATGTTGACAAAGTAATCCGTGATTATTTTTCGGCAATTAATTGGGTCATCCCTAAGTTTTAAAAACCTTGACAATTAAATTCTTTTCGTTGGTAATTGTTAAAATTTCGGATGGGATTAAGCATTTTCAAATCACATTCACATGCAAGATTTTTGACAGTAAAATCAATATTTTGTTAGCACTAGTTGGAATTAGAAGAAAAATAACTAAAAATTAGTTATAATTAACAAAATAATTGAAAAAAAATTAAAATAGAAAATTTTTAAATTTTTAAAATTTGTTTCTATTTCCCTTCCAAACTAGTTAATGTTAATAAAATACTAATTTTGCGCTTCCAGAAACTTGCACGCCACTTAAGCATATTCAATTTCATAAAACTTGTAACATCAAAAACAAAAAAGACTTAATTATCAAGATTTTGAAAATGTAGGACCTAATTACAAACAAAATAACTCAGGGGACCACTTTGCTAATGACAAATAATATAGGGGCCAGGGATATCGAAAACCCTTAAAATTGTTATTATTCAATTAGGAAGAAGAATCTAATTAATTGACGGTTACTTCATGCACCTCCAATTATATTATCGCATATTCAGCCGTCATAATATTAAAAGTTCTATCGGCCATATGTTTAATTTACGTTCTTGTTGATTCAGGAGATAGGATCTAACCAGGGGCAGAGGCAGGGGGTCAAGTGGGCATTGTTCCCCCTAATTTTTCATTTTACCCCCTATTTTATCTCTTGAAAGTTTTTTCATTTGGCCCCATACTTGGCCCATAAAAGTATTTATATTTGCCTCTGTAACATATATATTTTAATTTTAACTAATAAGTTCTCTTAATTCCTACTTTGCGTCTATTGAGATTTTTCTTTTCTAATTTTATCTCTACTGTATAAGAAGTAAATTGTTATTTTTATCAAAACTAGTATCCTTTTATTTCTAACTTTCATTTTTTGTTCAATTTTCAAAATCAAAATTGACTTGAGGGCCGGTAAAAAAAAAAATGAATTAGCTAGGAAGCCTCTCCTTGTTCCCAACTAGTAAAGGCAGAAAACCAAAATTTTTAAATAAATACTGAAAGGTTATTTCATCGTTTACACTTTTTTATTTAAAATCATTGTATATATTTATTAGTTTTGTATTTTTATGAAGATCTTAAACATATGAAATTCCATTTTTAATAATATAACAATAAGGGTGTTATAAAGTGCTTCGTCGAGAGTAAATACAGTACATTTTATTATCATTTGGAAACATTATTATAAAATTTTAAATATTTTTGTGTTATTATTATATTAAAAAAATTTCGCCCCGCTGAAAAATTTTTTCGCTCTGCCACTGGATCTAACCGACTTAATTTTACAAATCAGGCGATGTTCATAGAATTTGCAGATCATGCATAAGTTTTAAAACGTCAATTAAATCCTTTAATTAAGACTTTCAGTCGCCTTCCGAATGTGAAGCTGCAAACTAAGCAATATTTCACCATAACAACAAGCCATGGAGATCTACTCATCACAAAGAAAAGGTAAAAAAAAAAAAAAAAATTTGATATGGATCGAAAGGTCCAGCCACGTGGGCCGGTCAATCATATTTTTTTTTTTTTGACGAAAGCCGGTCAGTCATATTATATTGTTATTGTTATTTGTATTTTGCAGACACTAAGAGCCGGAAACATAGAATTGAGAATTCCCTTCCTCTTACGAGACCTGATGATTTAAGGAAAATACCATGCAAAAAAGGAAGGCCTAATTAATTATATTTCTTTGCGTGTTTGTTACATCTTTTGAATTTTAACATTGACTTTTTTTTTTTTAAATAATTTTAACATTGACTTTAATTGCAATATATTAATTAGTTCAGATTACAAACGATTCATTTCGAATTGATAAAAGTATGCATGTAACTGGTCTTATTTAATGAACCTAGAATTTTATTTATTTATTTATTTATTTTTTGAAGTGCTTAAGACTCAAACAAATTATGTATGCATGTAAATTGATTTTATTTAATGAACCTCAAACAAATAATTAGTATATGCTTGTGATTTGTTTTATTTTATTCGACGCCCATATATAGTACACATGCAAGTTAGCATCTGATATCATTAAGCACGTGTTTTCTTCAACAATTAACTAATATTATCTCGCTCTGATTTCACATTGAAAATATTTTTCTTCTTCAGAAAAAAGAATACATGCCAATTGCAAAATNAAAAAAAAAAAATCCAAGTCGGTGGGCAATGAGAAGACTACTGGAATGTTTTGTTGGTCTAATGTGGATCAGTGATTGACATGATATAATTTGTTAATCCTTGACTTTTTATTCAAGCATGCAGTTAAGCTAGTACTCCAGGTCAAACGAAAGGCAGAGTTCAGACATAAAATTAGCTTATCATCTTTTGGTAGAGCGTATTGAGCAGAATGTTATCTCTCTATGTATGTTTATATAAAGGGCATCATTTTTTTATAACCTATTTATAAGTATTATTTTAGTCAATTAAAATTGGTCATATACGCTTTTTTATAATAAAAAGAAGAGAGAAAAAAATATTAAATAATGAATATTTTTTTTTATTTTTTTTAACTATTTAAATTATGGTAAACATTAGATCATATGATCCAACGACTAAAAAAAATACATATAAATAGGTAAAAAAAAAAATTACCTAGTGGATTGGAAACCATATATAATTATATACACGCATATATTTAAAGTCGGAGAGTACTTATTGGTGGTTTCGTATTCTACTTCTGCAGAGTAAGGTGTGAATCAATATCCCTTTGAGATTCTATTGTATGGTCAAATGAACGAGATTAATTAAAAAAAATGAAAATGAAATATTAAAATAAAGTAAAAATATAGCCAGTAGAATGGAAACCAGGAGTTGATTCTGTGCATTTTAATATTTACTAATTATGCCTAAATTAACCTACAGTCGACCAAACTCACTTTTCAAGTTAATGGTTTGACCAGCACCCAAAGTTAAAGTGCTATACTTATATAATCTTCTGTTCATATTTTAATTAGTGACAATATCAATCTGTTTAGCCCAGGTGAAATCAGATTATTCATATGTATATACATATATGCTCTTTTCAAAAACCTTTTTTTCTTATTGGCCGACCCTTATAGCTAATGATTGAAAAATATTTAATTCGTTTCAAGCGTTAGATAGCTAGCTTGTGCCTCATTTCCGCAGTATATATATATATCGATATGTGATCTAAGAACCTGAAATAGAGTTTGATGGTTTAGACTTTGAAGAAGAGCTAGAGAGAGAGTAAATCTTACATACATATATATATAGGTTGCCAATTCAGCGGGTATTTTTTTTTTTTTACCTATGTGTAAGTTTTTTTTTTTTTTTAACCATTAAATCATCATTTAATGGTAATCCAACGGTTATAATGAAGTGCAAAAAAAGACGTGCACCATTAATGCTATTTCTCTCTCATACTTTTTATAATAAAAAAATGTGCATGATAAATTTTCATTGGCCAAACTAATACTTATGCATAGATAAAAAAAAAAAATACCTACTGGATTGGTGCCCATATATATATATGGGCGATGTTTCAATAGAGATTTTTGTTTTTGCTCCATGGATGGGTAAGATTATCAAGTTAAATATGACCTACAATAGCAAGTAATTTCATCTATTTCTGATCAATTAATGTTTTATTCAATTATTTTTCTTTTTTGTTTATTTCTTTTTTTTTATTTTAATTTATAAGTTTAATTTTTTAAATTTCATTTAATCTGAACATATTATGCTACTAATTTTTGAGAATATAAATAATATTAGTTTTATTTTTTTATGAGATGTAACGTTAGTTTTTTTTTTAATAAAAGAGAATAATGTTAGTTTTGAAATTATAAAAAAGAAAGAATGTTTTTTTAAGAAAACATTTTGATAAAAAATTAGTATTTAACAGTTTTATATTAACGGTTAGTTGTTTTTTTTTTTATAGAATATATACATAACATTAGTTTTTTTTTTGGGGGATATATAATGTTAGTTTTGAAATTATAAAAAAGGACTCATTTTTTAATGAAAAATTTAATATATATATACAATTAGTTCTTTAGAAAAAAAATATCTAGATATATATATATACGGTTAGTTGTTTTTCTATTTATTTCTTAATAAAAATAAACAATAGAATGAAAAAAAGAAAAAAACAATGAAAAAGGGATTGGAAAAAAAAAAATCCAACTCATAGGTCACACATAGGTTATTAATTTTTTAAGTCACAAATATTTAATCAGATTTTTGTTTTTCGATAAAATTACTAATATCATTATAACCATTAGATTTTAATCTAATAGCCCAAATAAAAGTATCTATCAATAGAGCAAAAATAAAAATCTCCATTGAAACATGACCCTATATTTGTTTAAAAAGGAAGTACAACTTATTTTAAGCTATTCATATTATGTCTCTTAAATTTAGCTAAGATAAAGAGTAGAAAAAGTACTTCACTTAGCTATGGGGCCTATATATGGCTCGGTCCATGTTATCATGCCGAATAAATAAACAGCCGAACAAAAATGTGGACTAAGTCAAGTCAAGAAAAAAGATAGATAAGAGCAAATTAATTTTGATCAACAGGCCAGCCAAGTACTCGTATGTGTGCTGACCCAAACTTCAAACACAACCGTCTGTGAACTAATGATGACTATAACGAAGAAATTGTGCCATGTAATTAATAAACTATTAAATAAGGCCAATAGTTTACGAAGAAAAGATGGGTTACTAGTACTACATTCATTTCAAATCCCTTTGAATGTAAGAATGTAGTACCTTATGCTATAATTCTATTCACAAGCTTAGTCAAAGAATTCGTATATTATTAAATACCATACTACTCACGCATTCAAACTGTTTTACTTGAAAAAAAAATAAATAAAAAAAAAATCTCAAAGCATTATTAATTTCTATCATGATCATCTCGAAATCTGTAAGTCTATATAAAGACTCATAAGTTCCGTGACTAGATATTGTGGAACTACGGAACAAAGAAAATAGTCTTAAGCAAGAGGCGCTAGCTAGAATTATAAAGACAAAAGGAAATGGGTGAAGCTGTTGAAGAAATTTCAGTCTCCACAACACCACCAAGACCGGCGGTTACTCCGGTCCCTCCAATAGCGGCGCCTCCTGCGCAATACCACTCTCCGTCTTTGACAAGGGTCCCGCTCCTCCCTACCGCCGCTGAAGACGGCGGCGACCACGTAGAAACCGCAATCACAACTTCCAAAACACCAAAATCCTTGACGCCTAAAATTCGAACTCCGCGCTTCATTACTCCTATAGGGAGCCCTCTTAGAAGGGCTCTCCACCTTACTAAGCTTGACCCTCAAGACGCTTGGCTTCCCATCACTGAGTCAAGGAACGGGAACGCCTACTACGCTGCGTTTCACACTCTTTGTTCCGGCATTGGAATTCAAGCCCTTATCCTCCCTGTTGCCTTCACCATTCTTGGCTGGTAAAAATAAATACCAACATTGATATATTAATTAGATACATATTTTGTACCTTAATTAAATCTTATAGTTTCCTCATATGTATGAATCTATTGACCAATATTATATTTTCTTCTTTGGTTTTAGGACATGGGGATTGATATGCTTGTCTTTAGCATTCATATGGCAACTTTACACCTTGTACTTACTCGTTCAACTTCATGAGTCTCCCGAAACTGGGATACGTTACTGCAGATACCTTCAACTGGCCGATGCCACTCTTGGTACGTATTTAACCATAATTTTTTAAGAGTAATTATTTACTGTAAATTAGTATCGTTCTTGAAAAATTATGTGACACTACATCCGTATCATAATCTATATTTCTAAACTGTCAAATTTTTATCAAATATCATCATATATCTTTCTTGAAAAATTATGTGACACTGCATCTGTATGATAATCCATATTTCTAAACTGTCAAATTTTTATCATATATCATCATATCCACATAAGTGTTACGGTGGAATTAATGCCAATTAGCAGCACCATACATTGTATATATGTATGTTGTTTGATGATTTTAATTACACATCGTGGGACTCAGTCTATCAATCATGATAAGTTAATAATCGTTATGATTATATGGTGTCTTATAGCAGTACTCTTGATATGCTGTTTGATTATGATAGAAGGTGACATCCAACAAATTCAATTTTGTTTAATGTGTCCGACTACATGTTTTTGATAATATTAAAACAATAATTGTGAATTTTCTTCTTTTTTCAGGTAACAAGCTCTCGAAGTTCTTAGCCCTGTTCCCAATATTGTACCTATCTGGAGGAACATGCGTGGCGTTGATCATCATAGGAGGGTCGACGTCGAAGATGTTCTTCCAGATAGTTTGCGGTGCGACGTGCACAACCAAGACATTGACGCCGGTCGAGTGGTACTTGGTGTTCACAAGCGCCGCCGTCATTTTGTCGCAGCTGCCGAACTTGAACTCGATCGCTGGCGTGTCTCTCATCGGCTCTATCACGGCGGTTGGCTACTGCACACTGATATGGGTGGTGTCCGTTGCCAAGGGCACGCTCCCTGGTGTGTCATACAACCCGTTGAAAGCCAAAACTGAAATTGGCCAATTTTTTGATGTGCTCAATGCACTTGGAATGATTGCTTTTGCTTTCAGAGGTCATAATCTCATACTCGAAATCCAGGTAAACATACGTGCTAGTATTATTCTTAAAAAACCAACAAAAAAAAAAAAAGTAACAATGTTTTTGGAGTACTTTTATTGTGTGAAAACGAATAACATAGTCTTCTTATGACACTGCTGAATTTTAAGGAGTTTGCTTGACGGTAAAGGAAGAAAGAATATTAGTCTATAAGAATACAAGGTGTTACCAATGTGAACATTAATTTTTTTAGTTTATGTGCGACTTTCATGTGTGAACAATTCAAAATAGTAAAAAGGAATATATAATATATGTATATATATACTATGTATTTTAAATATAGCTAAACAAACTATATATTTATATAGCTAAACAACAACTTATATATATATATATTATCGATATCTAACTAATTTGTCTGATTCTCACTCTTTTTTCTTGCTTCCTTGAATTACGTATTGGCTTGCAAGGAAAGCACTTCACCAAAAACTTGTAACCATGCATAAGATTGACCAAATTGGCTCCTTTTCTTCTTTCTATTTTCTTTTTTCCAGTGGAAAATACTTCTACTAAGAACATTAAAAAAAAAAAAAAAAAACATAGAGAAAAATCCAAAGCGATAGCAACAATCCACTAGCTAGAATTGAAACAGAGCAAGGCTACCCGGCCAAAACAAACACTAATTAACAGAATCACGACCCTTGAGAAAATTCAATTACTTGGGACAAAGAAACAAAATAATTATTATCTAGAAATTACGTGTGAAAAGTCATATGTTGATCTGATCAATGCATATGTTTTCTCCAATATTACTGCAGTCTACAATGCCTTCCAGTGAGAAACATCCATCAAGGGTCCCAATGTGGAGAGGTGTCAAGTTTGCTTATTTCGTTGTAGCAATGTGCCTATTCCCCCTTGCAATAGGAGGCTATTGGGCATACGGTCAAAAGGTAAAAATCATATAATATAATATATACATGCATATATATGTATACGTCAATATTCAATTCTAAACCTAAATATACTGTCTTATATTTCTAATTTATTATTATTGTTATTATTATTTGTTTAAATAACAGATACCAGAACAAGGGGGTATGCTAACAGCCTTGTATACATTCCATTCGCGTGACACTTCTCAATTCATCCTAGGCCTAACGAGCTTATTCGTCATAATCAACGCCGTGAGCTCCTTCCAAATATATGGCATGCCGATGTTCGATGACATGGAGTCCAAATACACCACGAGGATGAAGAAACCGTGTCCGTGGTGGCTCCGGCACCTTTTCCGGGTTATGTTTGGATATGGGTGCTTCTTCGTGGCAGTGGCGATCCCGTTCCTGGGGAGCCTGGCCGGGCTCATTGGAGGGATTGCCTTGCCTGTGACTCTAGCTTATCCGTGTTTCATGTGGCTCAAGATCAAGAAGCCAGAGATTTATAGCCCAATTTGGTTGCTCAATTGGGCACTTGGACTCCTTGGTATGGCTCTAAGTGTAATTTTGATTGCGGCGGGGGTTTATGTTATCCTTGAAACTGGTATTCATGCCCAATTCTTCAAGCCTCAATGATTATTTGGTCGATCAGAGTCCAGAGATGTGTCATATGATAGATTTCAATCTCGCTATATGACAATATGCATCCTGCAAAATGTAACGTTTAACGATTTTTCTTTTTTCTTTTTCTTTTGATTTCGGTTTAAAAAAATGTACAATATTACATGTCTTCCCGTGGTTTAATTTGTTGTTGACAAAAAGCAATTAGATATAACGTATTGAATTATTATCCATTAATTCATTAGCATTTGATTTTCTCTTTCTCTGCGTTGAAACCATGAATTGTCTTGTACGCGTGATGTCAATTTTTTATTCTGTAAAAGTACCATTATTGGTTCACGCCTTCACGTACGGATTTAAGTTCAACAATGCTACAATCCTCTTAATTCCTATATTAAAAAGGGGTTATATTTGGATAACGTATCCAGCCTCAATAACTTTCTTATTTTCTTTGTCCATCCGATTATTTTTTCCACATATTCTTATTCAAAGCAGTTCAAAATGATAAAATAATTAACTTTTGTTAATGCTTTTTTCTTAAATTAACGTGTCAAAATCCAATTGGATCGATTAAAAGAATGATAATGATTTGATCCTTATCAGATAATCATTCAAATATTTTTTTTCCTCTTTTTCTTTTTTGAAAGGCCAAACATTTTTTTAGTAATCCTGATTTTTAATTTGCATGTCTCAACTTTTCAATGGGCTCAATCCCAGTTTAAATGCAATGGAGCTCAACTAATTAGTAAAAGAGGAAAATAGATCTTTTATGGTAAAAGTTAAAAAAAATTAAAAAATTCCAGATTTTAAAATTGTTTGAAAAATCTCGGATTTAATTAGAAAAATAACACTTTCAAAAGTATTTAGAAAAATATCATTTTTTATTAATTGGTGAGATACTTGAGGTAACCTATGCCTGAGGTAATTTTATTGGTTACTTCAAGTAACTAGATTGGTTATCCAACTCAACTGGTTACCTCGAGTATCATTGAAAAATACCAATTTTGAAGAAACAGTGGTATTTTTCTAAATATTTATTAAAAGTGAAATTTTTCTAAATCAATCTGGAATTTTTCCAAAAAAATCATCCCAATTGGGATTTTTCAATATTTAACCCCGATGGGTCTGGATTTTTATAGGAAGCCCTTAGTAAAATTGAATGATTCGTCTACTTCGATTTTTTGTTAATTTTTATAGTTTTGATCAACTAACATAGTGATGAATACCAGATGGCAGTTCCCACTCTCAGTAGGTTTCAAAAACAGAAAAAATTTCTGCTAGTTTTTTTCAAAAAAAGAAAAATGATTCTATCTCCCAAAAAAGAAAAGTGAGCCTTTCTTGCAACTCCCCATGTAGACCTTTACTCGGCTTTGAGTCATCGACTGAGACTTTTTAGCCCAAGTCAAAACTAAGGCCCACCCAAAGGAACCAAGTTCAAAGTCTTAAATGTGACCTAAGCCATCTAAATGGACCAGGCCACTTTACTCGAAGGGAAGCTTCCAATTCCATTCGATGTCCGAAAGCAACAGTTGAGTTGACTTATTTAGGGTTTTTTTCCCCCCCTGAAAAGAAAACAAAAATCAAAAGAATGTAGGAATATGGCTATCTCCAATACTATGCGGGTTGTATTTTGCATAAAAATTTAAAAAATAATAAATAAATAAAAACAAACTAAATTTGACACAGTGTTCACTTTAAACTCCAATTTATCCTAATCAAAATGCTAGATTGCTGGTTTTTCAATTTTTATTATTTGTCAATTGTTTGTCAATTATTTATTTGGTTGAGCATTGGAAAGTTTAAGTGGCTCTCAGTGAGATGGCCATTTTTCGCACTTAATTTTGATAAATGTCTATATATTCTGTTTTATAGTAAGCAATGATTAACCCTGGATGTCGCTAAGGTTAGACCTAGCCTAGCCTACTTTTTTTTTGAATGAGCCTAGCCTACTTAATAGTCAGTTTATGGATTCCAAAACATATATATTAGTTCATTGTATCATAAGAACTAATATACATTTGTATCAAACTGATTTACTAAAATCGGAATTACTGATGCTTGATGTGCACGACCACTTTGTATAAAAATAATGTTTCTATAGCAAACTGATTGAGTTTATTAGTTCCAAAAATATATATAATATATATATGGTTGCTAATTCAGTAGGTATTTGTTTTTTTTTTACCTATGTATAGGTATTTTTTTTTAGCCGTTGGATCATCATCTAATGGTGATCTAACGGCTATAATGGTGTACATAAAAAGACGTGCATCATTAATGCTATTTCTCTATCTTACTTTCTAATATAAAAAAATGTGCAACAAAAATTTTTATTGGCCCAATTGATACCTATGCATAGGTAAAAAAAAAAAAACCTACTGGATTGGTGCCCTATATATATATATATGGGTTTTGCTATATGAAATATACTCGTTATAGGAACTGATATACATTAGTATAAAGTTCATATATTGAAATTTTGATCTATTGAACGTATGTACTCTGTGTAAAAAATAATAAAATTGGCTATTTTGCTATAAAAATGAAAAAAAAAAATTGACATTTATTACAACTAAGTGTAAAGAGGGTCATTTGTAATAATAATTTAATGTTTTTTTTTTTTTTTGGAAATGGTAATAATTTAAAGTTTTAAGTATGCCAATTGTAATAATAAAATCAATGTTAATCACATAAAAAGATTTGGCATAAATTTGTACTTGTTTTTCAATATGGTGCCGAATGTGATATATGCTTAGGCTTAAGATTGTATTGGAAAATGTCCTTTTTTTTTTTTTTGTTTTGTACTAAATTATGACATTGTCCCATAAATGTAGTATTGCATTGGATACAGGGACAAAGCTGTCCAATTGCCCACACTAGATTTTTGGAAGCAAATAATTCTAGAGGATTTATAGGAAATGTCCTTTTTTATATCAATTTAAAACATGGCCGTTTTGTACACCCATCTAATTAAAGGTCATTTTATAATTTTATTTTAATAAATAGCCATTTTTTTAGTTGATCTACTTTTAAAAATTAAATCAATTTTTTAAAAATAAATCAATTTTATACAAAGAAAATCAATAAATTTTGATCTATAAAATAAGAAAAACGACCATTCTTCAAATAAGTTTAACAATTTGGCTATTCTTTAATAGTATTTGAAAAACGGCCATTTTCAAATAATGATTCAAAATTCGGCCATTCAACTTAAAAGCCCAAAATTCAAGGTAATTTATGTACACATATTAGGGCTTCTTACAAAATTTCAGGCCTAAATACTAAAAAATGAAAAATTCCGAATGGGCTGAGAATTTCGGATTGATTTAGAAAGATATATATTTTTAAAAGTTTATTTAGAATAATACTATTTTAATAAATATTTATAAAAATACAACTTTTTTTTTCAAAATTGATATTTTTCAATGGTGCTTGAGGTAACGGGTTAAGTTACCTCATAACTTGATTGGTTACTTCAAGTATTTCATCAATTAATAAAAAGTAGTATTTTTCTAAATATTTTTAAAATGTTATTATTCTAATTAAAATATGGAATTTTTCAATTTTTTTTAAAATTACCATAAAAATCAAATTTCCTCTACATATTAGTACGGAGGAAGCAAAAAAAGAAAAAGGCTTCTGTCAAAATCCCAAGCCCAAAGTACTAAAAATTGAAAAAATCTCAGATGGGCCAAAGTTTTTGAGAAATCCCACTGATTTAGAAATTGTCACTCTTTAAAAGTTTTTAGAAACATAAGACTTTTAATAAGTATTTAGAAAAATACTACTTTATCTTTAAATTTGGTATTTTTTAATCGTACTCAAAGTAACCAGTTGGGTTATTTGGGATAATTAATCTAGTTAATTGAGGTAACCAGTTACCTCATGTAATTTGATTGGTTACTTCAAGTATCTCATCAATTAATAAAAAGTGGTATTTTTATAAATATTTTTAAGTGATATTGTTCTAATTAAAAGTCAAGATTTTTCAAACAATTTCAAAATTCGGAAAGTTTCAATTTTTAAAAAAATTACCATAAAAAATCAAATTTTCTCAAAAAAAAAAAAAAAAGTTATAGAACTTTATGTTCATGCGTTATTCATTTGGGCTGCGCCTTAATAAGGCCCTCCCAGCCCAAAGCTCATCAGCCCGTGTTTAACATCACTTTAGTTTAATGCAAAATTGAACTGTGAAACCATATAACTAGAAAATATTTTTCTATAAAAAGTAAAAGTGGTGAAGGGAAGGGAGAAGAAAACCACTAAAATATGGGAAAAGAAACATGAGAGTTGGGACAAACCACTCAACCTTTAAGTGTTGCAAATTCTTTTTCCCTTCATTTTATTTTTATTAGAAATTACAATTTATATTTGATTAGTTAAACTAAATATAGGATTCTAATAAGAAAATAGGTTTTCCAAAGTCACCAAAATTGGGTATGTAAATAGAATAATACAATTTAAAGCTTGTTGTAACTTGTTAGACACGTAATATTTTCAAAAACTAATTTTTCTTGCATAAGTGAACAATTATAATGTATCAAAAAGATTATATATCTTTAATATTCTTGTTTCAAATTTCTTATTATTAGTACCTAAGTTACACTTTCACTAGATTATCATTTTAGGCTTCTAGCTCTGTCTCTGACTGGATATGCTCTTAACATGTTTCTTTCACATTGACCATGGAATTCAAAAAACTTTCCTTTGTTTTCCACCAATAACTACAATAAAAAGATGATGATAATAATAATAAGGAATAATCATATATATTATTATCTCGATCTTGGATTTATTTTGAAAAATAATCTTATGTATTCCTGGTAACTACAATTTAATAAGACCTTGGAATGTGAAATTT
>JXTC01000355.1:201665-300796 GCA_002914845.1 Trema orientale
AAGTATCTTATCGATTAATGAAAAGTGGTATTTTTCTAAATATTTTTAAAAGTTGTATTTTTTCTAATTAAGATTCAGAATTTTTCAAACAATTTCAAAATCCGGAATTTTTCAATTTTTCTAGAAAAATTACCATAACAAATTAGAAATCAAATTCCTCTATTTTTAAAATATGAGGAAATTTATTTTATATCGTAAAATTTCAAAAAAACAATTGAAAAATATAGGATTTTAAATTTTTTTGTGAGAAATCTCAGATTTATTTAGAAAATTACCACGCTTAAAAATATTTTTGAAATACTATTTTTTTATAAATTGATAAGATATTTGAGGTAACCGGTCAAGTTACTTGAGGTAACGAGTTTGATTACCTCAAGTAACTCGATTGGTTACCCCAAGTAAGCCAATTGGTTAGTTCGAGTACCTTAGAAAGTACAAATTTTGAACAAAAAGTAGTATTTTTATAAATATTTTGAAAGTGTTATTTTTCTAAATAAACTTTTAGAAAATAATATCATAATTCTAAATGAGTCTATGATTTTTCAAAAAGTTTGGCCCATCTGGATTTTTAATTGGGAAAAGTTCATAAATATCTGTTTTCAAAACTATATTTATAAATACCCATTTTTTGTTTTTATTTCAGAAATACCGTTTTATAACTATTTTTGGAGAAATGTAGACCACTACTGTTTTACACATGAAATATATACCACGGTAATATTTCATACTTTAAATGTATACCGTGATCTACATTTTATGAATAAAAATTTCAGAAAAAGTTCATAAATACTTGTTTTCGAAACCATATTTTCATAAATATTCCTGTTTATTTTTAGTTCATAAATACCCTTTTTATACCTGTTTTTAAAGAAATATAGACCACTACTATTTTATAGATGAAATATATACCACAGTACACATTTCACGCATTAAATGTATAACATGGTCTACATTTCATGAATAAAAATTATACTAAAAATTGACACACATTTTAAAATGTATATTATAGGTCAAATTTATAGTGAAAAATATAAACTGTGGTAAACATTTATATTATAAATGTATACCGTTCATATTTTACACTTAAAATGTGCATCTTATAAATAAAATTTACGTTGTAAATCTGGATCACTCATATTTTGCATATGAAATACGGACCATAAAATGGGTATTTTTGAAAGAAAAATTAAAAACGAATATTTATGAAAATAAGTTTTAACAAAGGGTACTAGGCGTAAATGACTCAAAAATTACACTAAAAATTGACACACGTTTTAAAATCTATATCATAGGTCAAATTTATAATAGAAAATGTAAACCATGGTAAACATTTACATTGTAAATGTATACCGTTTATATTTTACACATGAAATGTGTACGCTATGGATAAAATTTACACCATAAATGTGGACTATTCATGTTTTGCATATGAAATGTGACTATAAAAATGGGTATTTTTGAAAAATAAAATTGAAAACGGGTATTTATAAAAATAAGTTTTAAAAACAGGTACTAGACCTAAATTTCTCTTTTTAATTTTTCAGACTTTGGGCATGGTCTTTTGTAAGATACGTTAAAATATTGTGGTTGAGTTACTAATTTAATTAGTTATTAATTTTATCAATTGAACTAGAATTTCAAAATTGAATTTGTTTTTGTCGTTCTTCTCACTTGTTTTATGTGTTCTTTAATGCTGTAAATTTAATTAGGAGTTTATCTTTATTTTATTGCTAACAATTAGCTAGGTTACATTACTATGAACATATTGGTTTTAGGTAAATCAGTTGTACCAAATAAGAAATTTTGGTTTATCAATATGAAACAGGTTCATAAATATCTATTGAGGCAAAAGATAATGGCCTCTTGGATTGCACCTCCTCACCCAACACGTAGACATTGGACACCCCAGAACGTCCGACAAATCAATAATTATGATAGTAACTTCGATCCACCACGATATCTACCACCACCAAACCAATAAACTCAACTAAATTAATTATAGTACATCTTTGTGTGCATATATATTTTTCTTACAGGAAAAAAAAAACCGCGATAGAAGAAATTTAGATGAATAAAGTTGGACGTTGGATACTATTCATAATGAGATGAGTGATGTCCATGTCTTAATCCACAAAGACGTCAAGAAAATGTAGCATTTAACATGGCATAATAGTCGCAGAGCCAGAAGTTATGCTGTACATATACATTTCAGTTAAAGTTCACCATTCATATTAAAAGGAAAAAAAAAGTTAATGTTCACAATATATATTGTGAACCACTCAAGAAGAAGATTCCCATGTTGGGTTTGCATCATTGAAAAGGAAAGTAGAAAAGACTATATCGGCATCGTTTTTATTATCAATTAAAATCTTAAGATCTCTAGTCCGATGACTTCCGTCTAATAGTCTGCATATTTCTTTTATTCCTCTCCTTTTTGTTTCGTTATATCGTTGTCTATCAACTTTTTTAAATGGGGCACTTAAATCTAGTTTCAACTTTATGTATTCATTAAGATCAGCCATTTTGCCCCTTATTGTTTTTTGGTATAGATAATCAATCAAATATTTCCAAATAAAGCTAATTAAGTTCATAAATATTTATTAAAAATACTGAATATCATGATCATACTTTTTTTTTCTCTCCTAGATTTATAATTTGAATTATGTAACTCTATAGGTGACCGTTAATAAATGAGAGTGAGGAAAATCATATAATAAAATACTAATTTTCTATATGATGTCACATCGATTAGGGTAGTATAACATACATTTATATCATATAGATTAGTCTTTGAAGTCTTTATTTGGTACATAACAACCTTTTTTTTTTTTTTTTTGAGTATGCTTATTTGCTTGGTGGAGAATAAAGAAGTATGAATATTCTTATTACCTATGTTTTCCAAGCGTTTGAAGCTCCTCTAAGGAATTCCTGATTGGGTAACTTTAGTTATCTTATTAAAAAGGAGCTTTCACGCGTTCATACTCGACCAGATGCCATCCTATATCCATCATCAAAGTGTTACTAGGGTAATGTTGATAAGGAAACAAAATAAAAATTGACACGATAGGGTAACAACATTGGAGGAGTACATTGACCAAGACAAGGGAAAGACATGTATAATGGCCATTTTCAATTATTTTTTTTCATCAAAGAGGACAATTATGTTTAATACCATATTGCTTGAATGTATTGTAAATCCGCATATCATGCCACCAACTTTTGTATCCCAAAATCACAATGATGAGACGTCTCTCGCAACACCACTTATAAAGTGCTATTAGTCCCACTTTTGCTTTAAATAATCACAACGTTTAAACACTTGAAATTAAGTGTATATATATTGTTATGTCATTATGGTAGTTGTAATTGCTTCTTTTTTCTTTCATTTGCTGCGTGTCATACTATTAGAGTTCTTAGAGTAATGCCAATGGACACCATTAGTTCAATTAATTGATGTGTGCAATTAATTGATGTGTGCTGTAAGAAATAGAGGAACTCATTTTCATATAGATACTTTGACATGTGAACATCACATGCTAATAAAAAAAAAAAATTGGCCTGATCATACGACTAAATTTACACATAACCTCATAACTCTATTAGTGACAGGCACCCTTGAACATTGCTCAAACTACAAGTTAATGTTCACAATATATATTGTCTTGTCTCCCTGGCTATCCTCCTGAATATTTCCACCAAGACTTACCACTTTCTGAACTTTTGGCAATATAGAGTCGGGCGGAAAAAAGCAAATTGAAGTTAATTTCTAAAGCATCGATAACTCCCCATATCTATAGTTTAGTTTCTACACATCCCCCCAAGACCATTTAGTCCTTAAATCAATCAAAATATTGCAACAAGTTTCCATAGTGGGGCTTGGTAGCCCAAGGGAAATAGAAGCTCCTTTTCTTCTTTTCTTTGTTTTGTTGCTTAAATTCCTTGCTTTGGCTCAATGGTAAATGTACCTAGAGATATACAAGAGATTCTGTATCTAAGAATTTTTGTGAAAGGGCTAACCAAATTGGCAGTAGTGTCTTTAATTATGACTATCTAGCTAGGCCCAGCAACCTTGCATATATATATATATATATATATATATATATATATATATATATATATATATCTTCAAGTTCTTTTGTCCTTCTGTCGCCCCGCACCAGCTAACTAATAGTGGTGGGAAATTGGGCACTTGCTTTTGAAAAATTTTCACTTAATGGTCCTAATATTCTTTGGGCCAATTAGAAGGGATTTTGGAAAGTAAAAAGAAAAAATAACAGTAATAATAATTTGGCACTTTGGATTCTACAATGCTACTGGTTAGAACACGCATTAACAATTTTCTGGAACTTGATAGATCAATTTGGGATAATTTTTACTTTGAGAAGTAAAATATTAGAAAACTTTTTTAGAAAAACTAGTGAGTTCATACTTTATAAAAAGATTTTTAAGTAAAAAAAAGTTTTATAAAAATTCATCTAAAGACTCTTAAAAGTAATTTTTAGTCTCTAAAAGTCTTTTGGAAACTACGCCAAATAAGTCCTATATGTTGTTTAATTTCTAACTTTTCTCGAATTTTTTGGATTTTTTTAAAAATAATTTTTTAGAAATACTAAAGGAAGTGGACCATACTCGGCACATATTTTACAAGCATTATTCATAATATGGAATCATTTTTTTTTACTGATATTAAACAATATATAACTATTATATATGTGGCAGCAGGAAAATGTAAATATTTCTAAAACAAATTATGTTAAATCATATCACAATGTGAATAGAAATCATATCACAATAAAATAGTGTCTAGAAATTTTTTTTTTTGAAAGGAATTAATGTCTAGAATTTGAGTATTAATTAACATAAATTATTGTCATTGTATATATATTTTGAAAAGTTAGAATATCCGGCCGATGCACTTTACGTATTTGATATTCGACATAAAAATCTATATCTATATATCTATATATCTATATCTATCTATCTATCTATCTATATATATATTAAGCTTGAAGCTAAAAACTCTAATAGCTTCTTTGATCATCATTCTATTTTTAAAATTTTTAGAAAATTCCTAATTTTTTCATGATATGATTGGTCCTATCATTATTTTTCTTTGTTATGATTCGTTGTAATATATAAATGTATTATATAATATTGTATTTAATTTAATATCAATGATACCTTATAATAAATTTAGTTCATCGAATCAAATCGAACAAATGATTATGCTACATTCGTCTCATCAAAATAAATATAGAGGGAGATAAATACATAATTTAATTTTTTATATAATATTAATGATTTCTTATATTAAATTTAGTTCATCGAACGTCAAAAAGTTGTGTTACATTCGTCTCATCAAAATAAATAAAGAGATAAATATATTTTTTGATGTTCAAATATATTGAACCTAACTATATTTTTGATCACTATTCTATTTTTAAAATTTTTAGAAAAATCCTAATTTTTTCATGATATGATTGGTCCTAACATTATTTTTCTTTGCTATGATTGGTTGTAATGTATATATGTATTATATAATATTATATTTAATTTAATATTAATGATGTCTTATAATAAATTTAGTTCATCGAACAAATGGTTGTGCTACATTCGTCTCATCAAAATAAATATAGAGATTAATGTATTTTTTAATATTGAAATACATTGAACTTAACTATAAATTAGGCTTAAGGTATGCAATATTAATACAACTCGCGCAAAGCGCGGTATAACGACTAGTTAGTATATATACTTGACTCACTATATCTAAATTCGTCTTATTATTTTATCCTATTTGATCTCGGATTCACTTTCTATACGTGGATGGGTGACGTAATATTGTTCCCATAAGTGCTAATATTATAAATTTATGTGGACAGTAGGATAACATAAAATATATATATATATATAAAGTCCATGAAATGGACCCCGAGATAGTCTTACGATAAAAATATGTAATTTTGCTGACTCTAAACCGTTGGAATTAACAAGGCTAAATTGTTTTTTCATCTCTTAAAAGAAATTAAAGACACAAGTAAAAGATGAATGAATAAATAAAAGAAGAGAGAATTAAAGACCAAATTGAGTTATGCAAAACGTGAGTATATTTATTTGTTTTAAAAAGATGAAGAGAAGACTTTTGTGATATACTTCTCATAATAATTTAAAATCTCAAAGGCAAAGAAACTGAAGAGTTTAGACTTTCAAAGAAATTATTGGAAGTCTAAAGAGAAAAAGAAGCCCACGCGGTTGATCATCCTTTTTTTTTTTTCTGGAAAAAAAGGAGAAGTGGCGACCAGCGTGGTTGTTATTTTTGGGCGTGACCATAGGAGCTCCAATCCCGTTCAGGAATATTCCCCACGACTATTAGTGAGTCACTATCACCAGACAGTAGAGTGAGTTACCAGAACCCTATCCGAACAACTAACGAGAATGACACCCTGGAATGAAGAGATCATCAAACAAGTTTAGTATTCACATCACATACATTTAACTCCTCGAAACTAGAAAGTAAAAGTATTGACTGCGACTGTGACTGATCATATTAATTTAGGACCCCCAAACCATATGTCCAAAGTTGTGTGTTTTCATTAAACACGGTAAACCTATTAAAAACATGAATCTCAAAATAATAATATAGTAATAACATTAAATAAATAAATGGCCACATATATGACATAGGCTCCACTATGAAAATTAAATGTGATTCAAAAACTTATTTAATGTAGATATTTGGTATAATAAGTGTGCAGTATTGTTTCTTTTCTAACACAACATTGGAACGAATATGGCATTAATCGTAATTGAATAGTATATTACAAAAGTTATATAAAAAACGGGGTGAAATTAATAAGAATCTCCTAGTAAAATGTGAATAATACTAGAGATTTCAACTGCAAGTCTAACTTCTTTTGTACCAATACATGTGGCATCCTACTAAAATTAACATGTCGTTAGAAAATAAGAGTGCCTATCACACATATAGGCACATCTTCTTTGTCAAATTATTTTTCTAAGTAAAATTTTACCCATATTTTAAATATTATGAAAGAGAACTTGAATTAATAAACCCATTCTAAGATTAAAAAGAAAATATAATAAATAATATAATAAAAACCCTGCACACAAATAGTAAAGAGAATTTCTCTGAAAAAACAAAAAAATACAGAGTTTTTTTTCTAAACCAAATAAAGAATAGGTAAATTTTTATTAGGCTTTTTATTACCAAAATCCCCTGAACTCGGAATAATTCAATAAAATTAACCCTGAACTCAATGTTTTAGAGCAAAAATCCCTGAACTCAGAACAATTTAGTAAAATTAACCTTGAACTCAATTTTTTATAATAAACCCCCTTGAAGTCCCCTAATATTAGAGCTAAACCATCGAAGTCCCCTAATATTAGTTTTGTTAGAAAAAAGAATGTTTATATTAGTTTTTTTTTACCGTTAAGTCCTTATTCTCTTATTTATGGCTTTTAGGTCCTTAGTATTATAATTTTTTTATTTTTTATTTTCTCTAATTATTTTTTTTTAATAATAATTTTTCTTTATTTTCAATTTCATCACTGCTAAGATGAGCACCTTTTGGGCAAGTACTAATTGACAATAATTTTAGATAAAAAATATTAAAAAGGATTAACGTGAAATAAAAAGTTAATACTGAAAACTTAAAAGTCGTAAATAAGAGAATGAGGACTTGACAGTAAAAAAAAAAAAAAACATAAATATTTTTTTTTCTAACAAAACTAATATTAGGGGACGTTAGGGGTTTTGCTCTAATATTAGGGGACTTTAGGGTTTTGTTCTAAAAGATTGAGTTCAAAGTTAATTTTACTAAATTGTTCTGAGTTTAGAAGATTTTGTTCTAAAAAATTGAGTTCAGAGTTAATTTTACTAAATTATTCCGAATTCAGGAGACTTTGGTAATAAAAAGTCTTTTTATTAATTGATGGTGGGATGGTGAAAAAATATTGTTTTTTTTCTAAAGCAAATAAAGAATCAATAAATTTTTATTAATTGATAGTGGGATACTAGAAAACCACTTCAATAGGACACGAAACCTACTGATCAGATCTATTCGAATGATCATATGCATTTATTAATTTGCATGCGGGATTCGAGGGACAAGCGTTGTTTTTATGCCCCTCCACTAAAAACTTTTTTTGATTATGTAAAATAATAATTTTAACAAACGGTAATAAATAAATAAGGGCGCATATGAGATAGATGAGGAAGAGCCTTTGACAATTAGTATAGGAATTCTGGCCCCAGAAAAAAAATTCTAGTCACATTTTCTTCTTTATTCGAGATTATATGTTACATGTGGAATCCTTTCCATAGAATCCTTGTCGATTCTTCTCCTCCTTCGTTTTATATTTGGGCATCTCGTTGGAATACATCCATCCAATCAGGGGCGGAGAGAGGAGTAGGCGAATTACCCCCTCTTAGATTTTTAATATTTTAATTTTATATATAAATTTTAGAATTTTTGGCATGACTGGCCCTTATATTTTGTATGATTAGTAAAATGATACCTGAATTATGATTTTTGGCAATTAAGTCCCTAAGTTTTAAAATTTTTAGCAATTAAGTCTTTTTCGTGAGTAATTATTAAAATATTGAATGAAATTAAGAATTTTCAAGTCACATACAAGGTTTTTGCATGTCAAAATCAATATTTTACTGAAATTAGTTGGAATTGGAAGGTAAATAACTAAAGATTAACAATATTTAACAGCATAATAAAAAAAATTAAGAAAATAGAAATTCTCAAAAATTTAAAATTTCTCTTAAAATTTCTTTCTAATCCCTTCCAAGCTAATTAATATTAGTCAAATACCAATTTATTTTATTTAAACATCTTCAATTTCATAAAAATTTTAATATCAACAAACTAAAAGTACTTAGTTGCCAAAGTTTTTAAAACTTAAGGACTTAATTGTCCAAAAAAATTAACTTAGGGACCATTTTGCCAATCTGTGAATAAAAAAAGTGACTAAAATGCCAAAAATCCTAAATTTTAAGAAAATTCAAAATATACTCTTACTAGAAAATTAAAATTTCAATTAATGCTCCCACTTGATCCTTCTCAACTTTTAAATTTTTAAGTTTTACATGCAAATATTTAGAAAATTCAAGTTAAGGCCCCACTTGAAATTTTATTATATAGTATAGGCTTTGTTGTAGTTTTCTTTCTTTTTCTTTGTAATGTACAAAGAAGATGATGGAGATGTTTCCACTTGGAATCAATCTGACACCCCAAAGAACTCACGAAAAAAAAGTTTTTTTGTTAAAATATAATATATATATATTAATATATGTTATATATAAATTAATGGACACCAATTTAGTAGGTATTTTTTTTTTATACCTATACATAGGTATCGTTTTGGCCAATTAAAATTTATTATACATATTTTTTTATATTAAAAAGTAAGAGAGAGAAATAGCATTAGTAATGCACGTATTTTCATACACGTCATTATAGCTGTTAGATCACCATCAGATGATGATCTGATGGCTAAAAAAAAATATCAATACATAGGTAAAAAAAAAAAATATCTACTAGATTGGCAACCTAAATTAATATACATTATATATATATAAATGCACCTGGTAGAGACCATGTGCTTACGCTAACAACGAAAAAAAAAAGAGGAGGGCCCAGGCCCAAATGGTTATTTAGATAATCATATAGCTAGGCTAGTTTTGTAAAGTATTTATAAAAATATCACCTTTTACAAATCTGATTTGTAAAAATACCAAAAGAAGAAAAGAGGCTCGAGAAGACCAGCGGAGAGTTTTTGAGCCTGCGTGCCTTTGACTTTTTGTAATATTTTTATTTATTTATTTATTTTATTGGGTTGTAATTTCCGAATGGACCGGGCCAAATATCTTTTTTATTTTTTTATTTTGTTATACTATATGTGATATGTATAATATGATCATGTATTACAACATATTATTCATTATACCCACTCATAGTCATTTATGAATATCGTGCATACATGTCATATTCATGCTAAACTAGTTTAGATAGAATATGACGAATTTAATTGAATTAAATTACTAGATAAGAATAAAAATTGAATAATGTGATTTAAATTTAATAATTAAATTTTAATCCAATATCATATTTATTTAATTTAGGTTTAAATAGAGATAATTATCAAGTGGAAAAGTAATATGAATATCGTACTTGTTAGTGAAGACTACAAGTTTGTACTTACGGAGGAATGTCCTCCACAACCCACAGCTAATGCTACTCGTATTGTACGAGAAAGCTATGAAAAATGGATTCATGCCAATAATAAAGCTCACTGCTATGTATTAGCAGGCATGACCGACGTACTTAGAGCTAAGCACGAAAAGATAGAGACTGCTTATAAGATAATGGCGTTTCTTCAGGCCATATTTGGGCAATAATCTGATCAATCTCGCCATGACGCCATTAAAAAAGCTATGAATGCGAAGATGAAGGGAGGAACTCCAGTGAGAGATCATGTTTTGAACATGATCAATTACTTTAGAGAGACTGAAGTTCATGAGGCTACGATCGATGACCGCACAAAAGTGAGTATAATTATAGATTAACTTTTACCTGATTTTCTTCAGTTCAAGAGCAACTATGTTATAAATAAATTGAATTATACGATGACTCAACTGCTCAACGAACTGTAAACCTTCGAATCGATATCGAAAGACAAAGATAAAGATAGTTCAGTAACTGTTGCTGAAGCAAATATTGCAGAAGAAAATCCTTCTACCTCTAACAAAAATAAGAAGAGGAAGAGTAAAGGGTGCCTCTGGGTGCAAGTCTAAAAAGAGCAAAAAGGGCAATAAAAATACAACTTTAGAATATCTCTTGCAACTGTCATTTAGGATGGTATATCAAACCTAGATTGTAATACACGAATCATTTTCCTAAAGCCCTCCCCTTCTACATGCCTAAATGGTAACTCATCTAACATAATGTATCGAGCAACAACTTGCCTACATGCTTTCTTGTTGAATTGCACCGCCCACTAAAGATCCTTCGCCTTCTTTCCCCCATTTCTTAGATTCAAATGATAATGTCTTTTGTTTTTTTCCTCATCTACCTTATATGGACTCACTTCACAAGTATTTTTATAGTGATTCCACAAAGTACTAGTCCTATGTCTCTTAGTGTCACATGCATAACTATTCTCACAATAGTTGCACAAACACCTAGGATCATCGGGTTCACACTCTTCAATTTATGTAAAATGCTCCCAAACAGAAGACCCATTTTTTCGCAATAGGAGGTTTCTTTCTCTTTTTCCCCTAATATTATCACTCTCCATTTGTGTTGGATTTTCGGGTGGGTTACTAGTGGGTGGAGGTGCATTGGTAATATATGACTCGGGTACAATATTATCCATAGTTGGAAAATCAGATTGACCGTTTTCTTCCACCACCTTAAATTCATACAATCATATAAGTATACTCATTATCGCTAACTCAATGTGCATACAAATAAATAATCAAATAGTAATAATAGCATATTAATTGAGCTAAATAGTAAGCAGTAAACAGAGTTACAAAATACACAATTACACATTATTATCAAATTCACAATTTAAGTTTTCACATATACTTTGTTTACGGTGACTAAACCACCGAATTCAATAAATAAAAAATAGCGATGTTCTATCTTTAACAACTATTAATTATATTAATCTGTTACAAGTTTTAGTTTAAGTATACTAATTAGTAATTAGTACAAACACACCAAGTCATGAGTAATTAAATAAATAACCCTCCTAGTTTCTAATTTCTAAAAGTAAAAACTAACCAGTACGAGCTGCGGATTGCTAAGGCCCGAGTGTTGTGGCCGCTGTCAATGACTGAGCTGAACGGGAGAGAGAGAGAGCTGATTGAGCTGAAGCTACTGAACGGGAGAGAGAGAGAGAGAGAGAGAGAGAGAGAGAGAGAGTAAACAAATGAGATTTCTAGTATTGAACTTTGAACTTTGAAGCTTCTAATTTCTATACACATCTTCAAAAAAAATTTAGAAGCTTACCAAACTACACTGTTGTGAATCCAATCATGAGAGAGTTCGCTGTGAGTGTGAGTGAGGCTTTATTGCGAGGGAAAGACAGACTGAGAGCCGAGTGGGAGAGAGTTCAGTGGACCAGGTGGAGTGGAGCCATGGAGGCACGTCGATGAGCGGCTAATCTATGAGGTGCGGGCATGCCAGCATGAGACCGTGAGGGACTGAGAGTTAATAGCTTAGTACTTTAGTTAGGCTGGAGCTGGACTGAGGGTGGAGGCGCTCGATAGATTCGTTAGGGTATACGGTATAGTTTAGGACTTTTAGGTTTTATTTCCCAGGGTTTTAGTTTTATTTTTTAATAAAATCTGTCTATCCGGGTTTGGTTCAGCTCGGGTGTACCCGAGTCCTAACTTTTTCACCTATGCCTGAACCAACAAAGTTTCGGTTTCATCGGGTTGTACCCGACATGATCGGGTAAGTTGATTCGAACCCAAAAAATGGGTTCGGGTCAGGCGGTTTTACCGGACGGGTTAGTTATTCCGGGTTCTTGTGCACCCCTAGTTCATAGTCTCTTGCCATTTTTCCTTAGCAGAATCTTCCATTGCATATTTATATGTCATTGGGTCATCTTAGCTACTATCGAAAATAATAATATGTGCTTCTCTAACTTCCTTGTAGCGAGCAGGTGGTTTAATAACTCTCCCGTTACGTTAAGTTGCTAAGATATTCTGATCTAGAATAGTGGTCTCATAATTTTGTCATTCAAAAACTATTATTAGTTGTGGTCTGATTTGATCAGAAAGTAATTCCTCTAGTACAACTTTACTTCAAAGTTTGAAATTTGTCCTCGATCTGATCGAAGAGTTTTTATTGACTTATCTAATTACTTTTTAGCTTCTGCTGTGAATTCTTTGAACTTTTCAAATGTTTCTGATTTTCTTTACATTAGGTACACGTATCCATATTGTGAATAATCGTCAATAAATGTGATAAAGCAATCGTAATCACTTATTGCTTGTACATTCAATGAACCATATACATTGCTATACATAAGCTTAAGGGGTTCTTTGGCCCTTTTGCCTTTTGCTGAGAAAGGTCTCTTAGTCATTTTCCATTCTAGAAAAGATTCACAAACTGGTAGAGTGCTAATTTTTAGCTCTCTCAAAGGACCATCCTTTACAAGTCTGTTTATCCTGTTAGGTCCGTTTATCAGGTATTACTGAATAAAATTAATTTCTTATTAATTACGTGAGGTGGTAATGCAGAAATTGGAAAAATAACACAAGATATTTTTACTTGGTTTAGTTATCTCCCGAAAAACCTACGTCCAATGGGCCATGCCTAGAGAATAAACACTATTAGTAAAGTTTAAATGAATACAAACACCAATTTGACTCATACAATAAAAGACTCCCTCTTTTGATTGTCGCAATGTGGATATATTCCTTCACCAACGTGTCTAGCGAGCACCACTCGCCTTAGGTTGACTTCGTTCTTCTAAAATCCCTCCAGATACTTGAAGTCGATCTTCTCCCGAAGACAATTAGTACCTCTCCTGAAGCACTATCACTCAAACGACTAGGACATCTTCTAAGTCTAAAATATGGCTAAAAGAAAAACCTTTATTTTACACTCAATAGCCGAAATACAATAGTGGTCTCTCTACATAAAGCTACTCTTGAGTGGTCTTTAAAAAAAAAGGGAGCAAACCTTCACGTGTGCATCTGCCAAATAACAATTAAAAGCATTTAATGTTAATTAGAAGACTTGCAAAATCAGCCAAGTTTATTATCAAACTTAGAAAAATGGATCTAGAAAATAACTGCTGATTCTGTCCACATGTTGCAACATGATCTGTCAACCAGTCATATTGTAACAGAAAAGGAAACTTTTAGATTATTTTCTTGAAACAAAATAATCAGTTACTCAAACCTATTTGACAGCTAATAGCACGAATTAAAGTAACTTTAATCAGTGAAAATCAGCACAAATGAGTTAAGGAAACTTCCATAAAAGATATTACACATATAATATTCATTTAAAAGAATTTCCTCAATGAAAAATAGACATATACTCAAAACCAATTATGGTAAGAGTTACTTACCCATTTTTGCACAATTGACTCTGTCTATGCATTAATAAGATCAGATTTTTACGAATGACAACTATACAAATCGTGACCTAAAGCATATAAAGGGAAAATATGGAAAATACTGAAAAAACTACACGAAAAATACTGAAAAAATTATTCAGATCAAATATTTAGTCGCATGTTGTAACATGACCGTGAAACTAGTCATGTTGCAATATGAAGGTTGCCAATAGATATTTGCTCTTTCAATCTCCCCCTTTGGCATTTTTTAGACAAATATTTGATATGCCTGCAAAACAAGGTCAGTAATTATCCAAATGCTTTCTCCCCTTTTTGGACAAAAGATCCAAAGGCAAAGAACACAAACACTAAAACAAGTGATAAAAACTGTCAAGCACAAAACATCAGATCACAGAGAATCATGTTTCAACAAAATATAAAACAAATTAGTCCTGCAGTAAAAGGAAAAAAAAAAACACACTCTAACTTATACAGACAAACATAAAGAGATCAAACATCCTCTGTGTCCACATCCAGCTTCTTTGCAATGGCAGCAACCATTTTCTCAATCCATGTAAGTCTGGCAGCTTGATCTGTGGATGTTGTAACAGCAGCAGCAGCAATAGTAGGACCTTGTGTACCAACATCAGCAGCAGTGTCATGCTCCCCCTCAGCTGGATCTTTTTCCTTAAGCTTGAACACGATGTTGGATGGACTGGCTGTGAGGAACCCAGAGTCATACATGAGAGGCTTCTACTGTGACAGAATCCCATAGATGAGTGATGAAAAGATCAACCTCTTCTTGGGATGTTTGAGATTGCGAAGATCACAAATTTGCTCAAAAATCAGCTGTCCCAAGTTCACTGGTACACCTGTTCCAACATCATACAGAAAACTAGCAATATCAAAGTGAATAGTTGGATAGTGTGTGGTAGGTCTCCAGTTGTGCATAGCAATCCGATGAAGTCCTCTGTACTTCAAGGTCAGATTAGTGGCTTGAAGAATATCCTCCTTAGGCTACTTCCTCTTTGTCCCAAGTAACTCAGTAGCCACCATGTCTTCATCAAAAGATTTTTCAAACTCATCATGAGGTCTCAAAGGTACACTGAGAAAATCAAAAATCACTTGTGGCGAAAAGTCATACACATGATTTCTAACAAAGATTTTGTGAAAGGTAACGGAACTAGGTTCATCAAAACTATCAGTAATATTAGTATAGAATTCCTGAACTACCCGAGACACAAAACCCTTGTTCTTAAACACAGTATTATCCCATCCCTGATCTTCAATGGCTTTTATCACACCAATACTTAAAAAGGACTTAGAATTGATGTTTCTTTCAGGAATAAACTGACATTGACCATAGACATTCATTGATGCAGCAATTTCTTTTGTGTAGTACCAAGGAGTAAAAGCATTATGAATATTATAACCTGGTGTGGGTGTTGTAGAAGTCAAAATACCCTTTGCCTTCTCAACTACAGTGGCCTTCTTAGGTTTCTGCGTGGCTTGTTTCGAGGACTGGCCAGCAGACTTCTTAGAGGATTATGCTGCAGGAATAGCTAATGGAGTGGCCACTTGTGTTGGAACATTAGGTTGATTCTGGTCAATAGCAGGGGAAATCACAGCAGCTGGTTGCTGTGTTGGAACATCAGAAACATTGGGTGCCTTTTCTGGTTGTGTCGCAACAAGTTGTGCAGCAGTTGGTTGAGAAGGAATCTCTTCCAAAGGAAAGTATTGAGTTGCAACGGGTGTCTTTGCTACTTCGATATTCTCCTTTGTTGCAACAGGTGTCTGCAATTCAGAGGCTTTCGATATTGCAACTGCCTCTTCTTTAAGAACAGGTTGTCGCAGGGATGTTGCAGCAAGTACTTCCATCGATTCTTGATTTTGAAGACGCGATTTAGAAGTCTTACCATCATCTCCTTTTTCTAGAATCAACTCAGCCGGTGACTGTGCAATTGATTTCGAATTGGTGGAATGAGAAGAATCCCCTGAATTAGCTGGTTTCTGCGATTCGACTAGTTGTGTTGGAATAACCTCTGGTTCAGTCAACTTCTCAGGCAACGATGGCTTCGATTTTGCAGAGGTCGGCAAGACCACCGATTTTTGCTTCTTGGCAGGTAGTGAGGAGGGTGATGCTTCCCCTTTTCCTTTCGGAGTAGAAGCAGCCTTACTCTTCTTCCCTTATCTGGTGTTCACCATGGCTGGCAGTTTCTGTAAGAACAGAGAAAAACAAAAAACAAAAGCAAAAGAAGAAGAAGAAGAGACTACGGTTGAGAGTGATTTGAGATTTTAGGGTTAGAACAATCTGAGTATATATCCCTTTAGTTACCCAAAATTTGAAAAGGAAACAAATAAAAATTGGAGCCAAAAATCTAGGGAAATAACTGCCATAATTGATTTTGGAACGTGCTCTAACAGATGATGTCAGCATGCAGTTTTTCTATTAACTGCCCCCCCTTTTTTTTTAAATAAAATATGTAAATATCTCAATGTTATAACATGTCTTATTTTGCCACAAAATCAAAATTTTGATATATATGGAAAACTTAGAATGTAAAATTGAAACAAATGAATTTATGTCAGTCATAAATTAATTTTAAAATAAACAGAACTTGTCAGTTTTATCAAATAAAATTTCCGGATTTTCTTTTAGATTGATTAACTATCAAGAATTGAAAGACAACTAACTTACCTTAAAAATATTGATCTCCATGAAATTTCATTGTATATTTCAGGCTATAATTGTGTGCTGTAATTTCATGTGCAGTACATCTTTGCTACTGCCTCTCCTTTTTTTTTTTTTATATCAGCACAAAAATAAAATACCCACAGTCAGTAGCTTTCACTCTATCACTGAGGTAGCCCTTTTCTCATGGTAGATCGTACTCTACTGTATTTGTGATACATAGCACCTGATTACTCAAGGATGGCTTTCACACATCAGTGTAGGTAGCTTTTTCTAACTGTGGAGCCTGTTTCACAAAATTTTTCTAAGATCAAACAAACAAAGGTTCATCAGTTAAAATTCAATCCAAGATAATCTATCTTTCATCAATCAGTCCAGAAATTTTATAAGATAATATAATAGAAACTGTGTATTAGAAAATCAAATTATGGTTAATAAAAATTCACCTCTTTCAAAATTTCTTTTAAATTTTTCACACACAAAATTTCAATTTCTCATGGCAAAAATTCGGCATAAAAATAAAAAGAAATATTCATATAGAACAAATTCCCAAGGACTTCCTCAGGAAATCAAAACACACAAGATCGAGTGGTTTAGTAAATATATCTGTAAGCTGGTTCTCTGTTGCAACATACTCCAAAATAATGACATTATTTTCAACCAATTCTCTTATGAAATGATGACAAATATCAATATGCTTAGTCTTAGAGTGTTGTACTGGATTTTTAGAAATATTAATAGCACTAGTGTTATCACAGTATACTACTAAATTATCCAATTCAATACTGTAGTCCTTTAGCATCTGTTTCATCCACAATAGCTGTGTGCAACAACTTCCAGCAGCAATGTACTCGGCTTCGGCAGTCAACAAAAAGATGGAGTTCTGCTTTTTGCTGTGCCATGAAATCAGGTTGTTCCCGATAGGGGTGTTCATGGCCGGTCTGGATGGTCTAAATCGCCAATCCAGAAACCAATCCGAATGTGCGATTTAGCCGGTTTACCAATCCGTGCGGTTTGAGTTAGTCGATTCATACCGGCCAGACTGCACCTATATTTTTGCGGCCGGTTTGGACGGTTTCCGCGGTTTGAAAATTTACAAAATTTGAGTTATTACAACATCAACTAAGCTCATATCATAATCATATTTCATCTAAAATTCAAAGTCCAAATATAAAACAAAACCATAATATAGTTAAAATCTATAACCAAATAGAAAGTCCTATGAAACTTAAATTTTAGTTACAACTTACAACTTAATCAAAATTGAATAGCAAACTTAAAGTCTTTAATCTTAAACACATTACAACAATAAGATTTAAAGTCTAAAATATCATAAGAGTCTTAAGTGAGAAAGTCTTAAATGAGTTAAAAGTAATCATTACTCAATTAGAATGAATGAGCTTAAATTTTTAACTACTACTATACATATATTTTTTAAAAAATATATATATACAAACTTATTGGCCAGTTCGGTTTGAATCCGTCCGAATTTATCTAAAACCGAAAACCAAACCGGCTAAGTCAGTTTTTATTTTTTCTAATTCATAACCGGCTGTTTAAGAAGAGAATCTGCCTGGATTGGGCAGTTTGGACTAGATTGGGCGGTTTCCACGGTTTGGCGATTTTTTTGAACACCCATAGTTCCCGAGGTAGAAAAAACCTCCAGTTGTACTTTTTCTGTCGTCAGCTTTTCCTGCCCAATCTGCATCACTATAACTAACAAGATGAGTATTAATTTCCTTTAAATACCATATTCCATGATCAACAGTCCCATTAATATATCTAATGATTCTTTTAACAGCAAGTATATGAGACTCCTTAGGTCTAGATTGATATCTAGCGCGAACACCAACATTATAGGAAATGTTAGGACGACTAGCTGTAAGATACAGTAGACTTCCTATCATGCTTCTATAGAGCGTTGGATCAACATCGACACCATCTTCATCTTTAGACAACTTGAGATTGGTACTCATTAGAGTATTCATATGTTTGGCAGAGTCCAAACTGAATTTCTTCACAATATTTTTTGCATACTTGGATTGAGATATGAAAATCCCATCTTCAAGTTGCTTGACCTGCAAACCTAGAAAAAATGTCAGCTCACCTACCATACTCATCTCGAACTCCTTCATCTGGTTAACAAATTTCTGTACTTTATCATCAGATGTAGAACCAAAAATAATGTCATCAACATATATTTGAGCAATTATAATATCAGAATCAAAGTGCTTGATGAACAAAGTTTTGTCTACTCCCCCTCTCTTGTAGCCTTTTTCAATCAAAAAATTTGTTAACCTTTCATACCATGCCCTTGGTGCCTGTTTCAATCCATACAATGCTTTTTACAGTTTAAAAAACATGATTAGGCAAATGCGGATCTTCAAAACCTTTGGGTTATTCTACATACGCTTTCTCATTCAAAATACCATTTAAAAATGTACTTTTTACATCCATTTGGTATAAAGTAAAGCCTATGAGACATGCAATGGCAAGAAGTAAGCGAATAGATTCCAATCTAGCAACAGGAGCAAATGTTTAATCGAAATCAATGCCCTCAACTTGTGTGTATCCTTGGGCAACCAACCTAGCTTTGTTTCTAATTATATTATCAAATTCATCAGATTTGTTCTTATAAATCCATTTGGTTCCAATCACATTAGAATTCCTGGGTCTAGGTACAAGTGTCCACACATCATTCCTAGTGAACTGTTCTAATTTCTCTTGCATTGCTTTTACCCAAAACTCATCTAACAAGGCTTCCTTAACATTTTTAGGCTCAATTATTGAGGTAAAGCACACATATTTTACCATATTAATGTTTCTCCTCCTTGTGATCATCACATCATCAAGATTACCTATAATCAGATCTGAAGGATGATTTTTCTTCACCCTTGATGATGGTTCTCTCCTAATTGGATCATGAATATCCACTGAAGGTTCAGTGGATGAAGTATCTTTCTATCCAGCGGATGTTACAACATCTGATCCTGATGTTGTAACAGGATTGTCTGGTTCTGTAGCAGCGCCAGGTTGTGTTGTAATATATGAATCAGAACCAGGATCAACTACAGCTTCATCAGTAAAGCTGTGAATTTACAAAATCTTTAAGATCATTAACAACAATATTAGCAGATTCCATAATAGATTGAGTTCTCATGTTGAAAATATGATAAGCTTTACTATTATTTGAATAACCTAGAAAAACATCTACATCACTTTTAGCATCAAACTTACCTAAGTGTTCTCGATCATTCAGGATGTAACATGTACTTCCAAAAATATGAAAATAATTTAGGTTAGGTTTCTTACCTCGCTAAATCTCATATGGTGTTTTTGCTGTACCTGGATGCAAATAGACGCGGTTAATGATGTAACACGCCGTGCTTATTGCTTCAGCCTACAACCTTTTGGATAGCTTCTTACTGTTGAGTATGACACGAGCCATTTCCTGCAAAGTCCTATTTTTTCTCTCTACTACACCATTTTGTTGAGGTGTTTTAGGTGTACAAAATTCATGTGAAATACCATGTTCATTACAAAAATCAGTATAGACAGTATTTTCAAATTCTTTACCGTGATCACTCCGAATTCTCACTATCTTACTAATATTGTAATTTTTCTCATTCTTAAGCTTCACGCACAATATTTTGAAAGCATCAAATGTATCAGATTTCTCTCTTAAAAAATCTACCTAAGAGTACTTAGAAAAATCATCCATATACACAAAGACATAACGCTTACCTCCAATGCTTTCTACTTGAATAGGACCCATCAGATCCATATGAAGTAGCTCCAGCACCTTTGATGTTGTAACATGTTGTACAACTTTGTGTGTAGTCTTCAATTGTTTCCCAATTTGACAAGGTCCACATATACCTGGTGATTTTTTACCAAGAATTGGTAATCCTCGAACGGCACCTGTAGAGACAATTCTTTTTAACATTTTAAAATTCAAATGTCCCAATTTCTCATGCCACAAATCAATCTCATTCACAGATACACTATTACAGGTTTGTGGGTTAGTGAAAGTATAACAATTGTCAGCGGATCTCAATCCTTCTAAAACAGAATTCCCATTTTCATCAATGACAACACATTTATCACGAGTGAAAGTAACATGAATATTCTGATCACAAATCTGACTTATGCTAATCAGGTTAGCCTTAAGTCCTTCAACGTGTAAAATATTCTTCAATCTTAAAAATCCTTCAACATTGAGAGTTCCTCTTCCAAGAACTCTTCCTTCCACACCATCACCAAAAGTGACAAGACCAGAAGCATCTTCCTTGTAATTTTCCAGTATGGATTTGTCACCTGTCATGTGCCTAGAACACCCACTATCAAAGTACCAAGCATTAGTAGCACATGTTCTAAAACAAGTAAAAGTTCCAAAACAATTCAATTCAGATTTTTTAATCCAAACTTTTCTTGTTTTATATGAAAGATCTATCTTTTTCCTAGGTGTTTTTCTTTAGAAAGGAATCATGTGAAAGTGACAAGTTGGAATAAACTTACCATACTTACCTGTCGAACCAGATGCTGCTGATTTCTGGTGTGTTGCAACGTATGTTACAACATCAGCACGATTACCTATAACTTGTGATGGTGAAGCAATTTTATTCTATGTTGCAACATAAGGTTTCTGTGTTGCAACATCGATACTTGTTCCTGCACCAGAGTTAGAAACCGAACTCTTAGCAAAAATAGTTTTGGAGTTAAAGTGCTCAACTTTAAATCTGAGTCCTTTATGATCGGAACTGGATTTTCCAATGGATAAAATATGATCCAAATTAGAAGTCTCTGAATTCAACATTTTTAAGGACTTTTGTGTCCTTTCAAGTTCAGCTAAGACTTTTTTTAATTTTGCTTCTTTTTCAGCAAGCAAAGCCTCCAATTTCTGCACTTTGTTTTCGGAATTCTCCTTGTACTGAATAAGGACAGAAATTCTTCCTTCAAGTGATCTGTTCTGATCAACCACTCTAATCCATTAAGAATACATATTCTCATATGATGCTAGAATCGATTCTTCATTCAGTTCAGATTCATCACTGTCGGAATCAGTATCATGATCTTTTTCTGTCCCGGATGTTGCAACAGAACTGCTTTGCATAGACTGTGTTGCAACACGACCTGCAGATTTCTATAAAGAACAAACATCATCTGAAACTAAAGAAACACCAAAAGCTATGTGATTACTTACATGGTTATCATCTTCTTCTTGACTACCTTCAGATTCCTCATCACTCCATGTATTAGTCATAGCCTTTGTTTTTTTCTTCAAGGTATTGGCACACTCAGCTTGCACGAGGCCATACCCCTCGCATTCTCTACATTGAATCCCTTTCTTCTTGTCAGAATCAGGTTTAAGATAGGATTTACCTTTGCTGGAATTATCAAGTTTTGACTTTTTGCTCATCTTCTTCAAGAACTTGCTGAAGTTCTTCGATAAGAAGGCAAGCTCGTCACTTTTTTCTTCATCTTCCTTATCGATTAGTTCAGATGTAGCCTCTAATGTGATGGTTTTCTCATTTTTCCTTTGCTTAATGTTCATCTCATAGGTCTGAAGAGACCCCATCAGCTCCTTAACTTTCATAGTGTCAAAGTTTTTGCTCTCTTCTATTGCCGTGAGTTTTGGCTGAAACCTGTCAGGCAATGATCGAAAAATTTTTCTAACCATCTTTGTATCTGAAAAACGTTTTCCAAGAGCAAAAGCTTCGTTAGAAATATCATAAAGCTTAATGAAATATTCAGACAATATTTCATCTTCTCTCATTCTCAATTCTTCAAATTTAGAGGTTAGCATGATTAACTTGGTTCTTTTCATATCACCAGAACCTTCAAAGTGTGTTTGCAAAATATCCCATGCATCTTTTGCAGATTCACAATTAGTTTTCATTTTAATCCTTGTGGCATCTACTCTATTTAGTATAGCATACAAAACCTTGGAATTATAATTTGCAAGTTTGTCATCATCAGATGACCATATTAACTCTGGTTTAATAATATCCTTCCCTTCATCATCTTTAATAGTTGGAGGACTCTAACTACTAAGAACAGATCTCCAAGTTTTTTCATCAAGAGCCTTAATGAAGGCTTTCATGCGTGCTTTTCAATAGGAGTAGTTCATGCCATCAAGAAGTGGAGGGCGTGAAATGGACCCACCTTCAGCAAGGAATGACATACCTGAAAAATCAGATCAAATACACTGCAAGATCTCACTAAAAACGTTAGTGTCCTGCTCTGATACCAATTATTCAGTCCGTTTATCAGGTATTACCGAATAAAATTAATTTCCTATTAATTACGTGAGGTGGTAATGCGGAAATTGTAAAAATAACACAAGATATTTTTACTTGGTTCAGTTATCTCCCGATAACCTACGTCCAAGGGCCAGAGAATAAACACTATTAGTAAAGTTTAAATGAATACGAACACTAATTTGACTCATACAATAAAAGACTCCCTCTTTTGATTGTCGCAATGTAGATGTATTCCTTCACCAACGTGTCTAGCAAGCACCACTCATTTTAGGTTGACTTCGTTCTTCTGAAATCCCTCCAGATACTTAAAGTCGATCTTCTCCCGAAGACAATCAGCACCTCTCCTGAAGCACTGTCACTCAAATGATTAGGACACGTCCTAAGTCTAAAATATGGCTAAAAGAAAAACCTTTCTTTTACACTTAATAGCCGAAATACAATAGTGGTCTCTCTATATAAAGTTACTCTTGAGTGGTCTTTAAATAGAGAAGGGAGCAAGCCTTCACATGTGTATCTGCCAAATAACAATTAAAAGTATTTAATATTAATTAGAAGACTTGCAAAATCAGCCAAGTTTATTACCAAACTTAGAAAAATAGATCTGGAAAATAACAGCTGATTCTGTCCACATGTTGCAACATGATCTATCAACCAGTCATGTTGTAACAGAAAAGGAAACTCATGTTGTAACAGAAAAAGAAACTTTCAGATTACTTTCTTGAAATAAAATAATCAGTTACTCAAACCTATTTGACAGCTAATAGCACAAATTAGAGTAACTTTAATCAGTGAGAATCAGCACAAATGAGTTAAGGAAACTTCTATAAAAGATATTACACATATAATATTCATTTAAAAGATTTCCTTAATGAAAAATAAACATATATTCAAAACCAATTATGGTAAGAGTTACTTACCCATTTTTGCACAATTGACTATGTCTATGCATTAATAAGATCAGATTTTTATGAATGACAACTACACAAATCGTGACCTAAAGCATATAAAGGGAAAATATGGAAAATACTGAAAAAACTACATGAAAAATACTGAAAAAATTATTCAGATCAAATATTTAGTCGCATATTGTAACATGACCGTGAAACCAGTCATGTTGCAACATGAAGGTTGCAACTACATGTGTATCACTGCCCATTGGATAAATAGAGAATTTCAATTGCAAAAGAGAATCATTAACTTTTATCAAATCACTGACTATAAGAGGGAGACTATTGGGAAAGAGGTTGAGGCTTGTTTGAATTATTGGGGTATTTCTAAGTTATTTACTATTACGGTTGACAATGCTTCTTCTAATGATAAAGCCATCCAATATTTGCAGAAAAAGTTTTCTGCAAAGATTGGGGGTCAATATTGGAGGCAAGTTCTTACACTTAAGATGTTGTACTCATATTACGAAGCTGATTGTTGAAGAAGGGTTGACCGAAAGACATGATTCCATTGCTAGCATTCGAAATACAATGAGATTTGTTAGGTCATCTCCTTCAAGGTTGAAAAAATTTAAAGAATGTGTGAAGGAAGAAGGAATTGCATGTAAGGGTCTACTTTGTTTGGATGTTCATACTCGATGGAATTCTACGTGTTTGATGTTGAATTGTGCTTTGAAGTTTTAGAAAGCATTTGATAGGATGGAATCTGATACAAATTATCTAAAATATTTTGAAGAAGTAATTGACAAGGATGGAAATACAAGGGGGGGACTGCCAAATAACTATGATTGGGATAATGCAAAGGTTTTTGTGAAGTTTTTAAAAAAAATTTATGAGGTGACCTTGAAGTTTAGTGGTTCGACATATGTGACTTCTAATAAGTACTTCATTGAGATTTCTGAAATTCAGCAAGAGTTGTATGGTTTAGCACTTGAAGATGATGAGTACTCTTTATTAGGAAGTATGGTTAGAGGCATGAAAGCAAATTATGACAAGTATTGGGGGAAGATTGATGAATTCAATGAAGCATTACTAATTTCTCTTGTACTTGATCCACGATACAAATTCGGATACTTGGGACATTGTTTTAGTGCTTTTCATGATCCAAGCACTTGTAGTGATATGGTAAAGAAGGTTGAAAATACTCTTCGTATGTTGTTTGATTATTATCATGAAGTGTTGTTTGGAGGAAGGCCAACTACAAGTTACCAATATTTGGTGCAATCCTCAATTGGATCTACAAGCGTGGGTGGGAGAGTTGGTGGGCAAAGTGGTATCTTGCATTCTTCTTTTTTACAACAACGACGTGATCAAGATGGGGGTAGGATAAAGAATGAGGTGGATCGATACATTTCTGAGCCTCTAGAGGATGTGGTTGAAGGTAATGATTATGATGTTTTGAAATGGTGGGCAAGAAATGCATGTAAGTTTAAGGTTCTTTCTCACATTGCTCGTGATGTGCTAGCCATTCCTGTGACTACTGTTGCATCAGAGTCGGCATTTTCTATTGGCAGGCGCATTCTTAATCCGTTTAGAAGTTCTTTAACTCCTAAAATTGTAAAGGCGTTAATTTGCCTCAAAAATTGGTTGAGTGATTCACATCAACCAATTGTTGCAAGAGACTATATGGATGAAGTTGAAGTTTTTAAGACATCAGAGAACCTTGAGAATGAGATATGTAATCTAAATTAACTATTTCTCTTTTCTGTAGATTTTCATATTTATTTGCTTTAATATTAACTTTTTAACTTTGTTTCACAGAAATGTCTACTACTACTAGTGCTAGTACTTCCACTCCAACACATTCTACACCCTCAGCATATAGTGGAAGTTAATGGCTTAATGCAATGACATCTTATTTGATTTTGAGTTTAACTGATTCTCATTACACTAGTGAAAGTTATTATTTTTAAATTTTATTTTGGAGCATGAAATGAAACTAATTTAATGACTTTTTTTTAAGTAGGTGTCAACTTCAAGTTGGAGGATTCACCCTTTCATGTTTTTCACCCATATTATGTTTTTATTGAATCTTACGGACTATTTATTTGTATTACGTAATATGCATTTCCTATTTGGTTTGATGGGTTCTATTAGTATTAACTAATTCTTAGGTTTTCTCATTTCTGGACTGCATTATGTTGAATGTGATAGTTTTGTATAACTCTACCAGAACTTGTCATTATAATTGAATGGCCCAAAACCATTCTAAAAAATGGCCTAAGCATAGGATACTAGGATTAAATGTCCTAGAAATGACCATAATTAAATTTAATGGCCTAAAATCACTTCTAGAATTAGCCCATATTACCAAATGAGCTTAAAGTCCAACATGACCCGAAAACCCGAAAAATCGTCTACTTATCGGTCAGTTCGGTTGTGCATATTGTTCAACCAAAAAACCGAAAACTGAAAATCGAAAAACTGAATATTTGCCTATTCGGTTTCAATTTTTTTAGCAGGATTTAACTAAAAACCGAAAAACTGAACCCAAAAAACTGAAAAACCTATAACCCGCCCGATATGTAACCCTACTATAAACCAAAAAATAGAATCCATATATTTTAATTCTATCTTGGAACTTATAGAATCCATTAGATGTGAATGGATTCATAAAAGAAAAAGAGGTACAGAAGGAAAAGTTGAAACATTCAAGGCTAGGTTAGTAGCAAAAGGTCATATCCAAAAAGAAGGAGTTGATTGTAAAAAGACTTTCTCACCAATAGCTATGCTTAAATCCATATGTATCCTCTTATCCATTGTTGTATGTTTAGACTATAAAATATGGCAAATAGACGTCAAGACAGCTTTTTTGAATGGTTATCTTGAAGAAAGCATCTATATAGTACAACCAGAAGGTTTTGTAGCTAAAGGCCAAGAGCAGAAAGTCTACAAGCTACTTAGATCTATCTATAGACTTAAGCAAGCTTCAAGATTATAGAATCTAAGATTTAATGAAACGATCAAGTCTTATGGTTTTGATTAAAATGTTGATGAAACTTGTGTATACAAGTATATCAAAGACAAGAAAGTGGTCTTCCTAGTTCTTTATGTAGATGATATTTTGTTCATGGGGAATAATGTGGAAACATTATCTAATGTAAAAAAGTGGTTAGCCAAGCAATTCCAAATGAAGGATTTGGGAGAAACAAGTTATGTACTTGGGATCTATATGATTCAAGATCGCAAGAACAAACTTTTGGCACTGTCTCAAGTATCTTATATTGATAAAGTGCTCATTCGTTTTTCGATACAAAACTCTAAGAAAGGGTAGTTACCTTCTCGACATAGAGTTATTCTTTCCAAAGAGCAATGTCCCAAGACACCTCAAGAGGAAGAGGATATGAGATAGGTACCTTACGCATCTGCAGTTGACAGCCTTATATATGCTATGTTGTGTACTGGGCTTGACATATGCTACGCAGTAGGGATAGTCAGTTGTTTTCAATCAAATCCAAGATTGGATCACTTGATAGCAATGAAGCATATTCTCAAGTATCTTAGGAGAACGAGAAATTATATGCTAGTTTATTCAACTCAGGACTTGATTTCTACTGGCCATACTGATTTTAATTTTCAATCAGACAAAGATACTCGAAAGTCGACATCTAGGTCAATATTCACTCTTGGTGGTGGAACCATTGTCTAGAGAAGTGTGAAATAATCCAGCACTCCAGATTCTACTATAGAAGCAGACTGCATAGCAGTTTGTGAAGCAGCTAAAGAAGCAGTTTGGCTTAGAAAGTTCTTTACTGATTTAGAAGTTGTTCCAAATATGGATAGGCCATTGACTTTATATTGTGACAACAGTGGAGCGGTGACGAATTGAAAAGAACCGAGAAGTCACAAGAGAGGAAAGCATATAAAGAGGAAGTATCTTCTGATTAAAAAGATAGCACATCGAAGAGACGAAACTGTTATGAAGATAGCATTCGAAAATAATATTGTTGATCTTTTTACAAAAACGCTTCCACCGAAGACTTTTGAGAGTCACTTGGAGGGTTTAGGATTAAAAGGCATGTCTCACCTGCTTTAGGACAAGTGAGAAATTGTTAGGGTTTATACCCTAAAAGTATGTATATTTTAGATATTTGCTGAATTGATAAAATGACATTTTTTTATTTGAATTTGTACATAATTTATAAGTCTTTAAATATCAGAAAATCCCTAGTTTATTTATGTGACTACAAATTTTGGTATATAAGTATTATATATACAAGAATTAAATTTATAGATAATAAACTAAAGGTAGTCCGTAATAATTAATTAAAGTATGGGATCTTTAATTAAATATTCTTAGTATGGTCCATTAAGATTGAGAATGTAATAGTCTTATCAGAACTATTGATATGTTGATATCACTGTGGAGGTACTCTATATAATTCGATTATATAGGACTGGACCAGACATTATTTGAATCTCACATAAATTTCATTAACTGTTGGGAGTTCAAATAATGTCGTTAGATGATCATATATAAATCAGTCTTAATCTTGAGTAGTTATAGACTCCTATTTATAACATTATGTTCTTTAAAATAGTTGTTAAATGTTTGTTTCCTAAATAAACTAAAATACTTGTATCTTTTGACATGATGAGATGAGTAGCTGGGAATATAACTTATAGATATGGAATCTATTCCTTCTATTAGGAAGCTAAAAAGATGATTCTATTCTGTATTGATTCAGGACTTGAACAGTTTGAGTACTCAATTTATAATAGATTTACAAATTAATTGTTCATTAGAGAATCAATGGTACACAAGGATAAAGATGTAATTGGAGACGTAAACGGAACATTACCTAGATCTAATTATGAATTGTCTATAGAGGATTGAATTATATGTAATGATTAAATCGATGGACTGCTCGCTGTTTTCTGAATAAATTAATTCTGTAACTTCAAGAGTGTAATTTCAGATTTTTAATGGAGTAATACTGAATTAATAAATTAGACAAATTAATTAAAGAGTTTAATTAATTATCGTAATTTATTAGAGCTTGAATTACAGGTCCATAGGTCTCCAATTCCACCTCTTACAAACACTGTACTATATATTACATTATTTTTGTTATTGCATATTTTATCTAGATAAATTTTTTGTCTATAATTATTAATAATTGTTATTAATTAATTAATTTAAATTTACGGAGAGATAAGTTTCCTAATTTGTTTAAATTTTGAATTAAAAAATATCTAATAATCAGATAATTAGATAAATAAAAATTAGATAACTGACTGAAAGTGAAAGAGCTATCTACTAGTTTATATATATATATATATATTAATTAGATTTATTAATTTAAATATATATAGTAATCATGTGTTTTTTTAAAACAAAAATTACGGTTTCTTTATTAAAAAAAGGGTTTTCATATGTATATATATTAATTTAATTAATATATTATTTATTAAATAGTTTAATAAATAATATATATATATAAAGAAAACTTATTTTCTACAGAGCCTCCATAAACTAGAGAGAAAAAGAAGAGAGTCTTCCTATTCTCTGTAGAACAAACTCTTATAATCTCATGTGCTGAGAATATTGTAAGGACTTAAAGTGTGAGTTTTGAGAAATTGTGTGCAATGCCCACATGTTCACCCAGTTGTGCTTAAAGTTTGGATTGGAAAATTATAGTTTAGAAGACAGAAAAACTACGATCCACTGATCATAGACTACAAGAGGTATTAGATCTATTCTCTTTGTATGTTTCTATTTGATATGAATAAATATTATGTACTCATATAGTCAATTATTTTGAGAAAATTTTTGAATATTCATGGACCAATCTTTCGCTGCGAAAATCATTTTAAAACCAACATTTAGATTGTGAGAGATGTTTGCATTATGTTCGTCAATAGCTATAATTTGACTTAACTCTTTTCTTTAACACTATGATGTCATAGTATAAGAAGAAAAGATTATAATTGGAACCTTAGTATTAATATTAAATTATTATATACGGTAGGATATAACTGAATTCTATATTGGGATAATAACATAAAAATATCATAATTTTTTTTTTTTTACTTTTGTGGAAAGACAAACTCAATTTTTTATTTCTGCAAATTAATGCCGTAGTTTAATCTAGCAAGTGTGTACCTGAGCGAGTTAAAAGATTGAAGTACCCATTTTTAACTTATTAAAAAGTTTAAACAGTAATACATTTTAGAAAAAAATTTATAATTAGTTTTGTTTTTTTTTTATTTTTGCTTTTCATTTAGAAGAGAAAAAGAAATGTGTCAAATTGAAAAAAAAAAAAACAAAAAACAAGAAAAAAAAAACCTTCAGTAATATGTATTTGAAACGTTTTTAATTGATTAATTGGGGCAATTTATTCTTTTTACAACTAGAATATCATAATGAGTGTGTGCAAGGGACACATTTGCCAGGACTTTAAATGTTTATGTATTAATTTCAAGAAATAAAAAATTAGGTTAAATTTTTTAAGAAAAATCGAAAGTCAAAATATTTTTGTACCATTATTCCCTAACCACGTTATATTTGCAACCATGACATGAGTTATTCCAATGAAAAATATAACGTAGTTTAACTTAATCTTAAGGGTTCTTATTCTCTTCATAACTGTTATTGGGGTGTCAAAATTACATATTAACACAGTAGTAGAGGGTCAGTCTAATTTAACCCCTTGGAAAAAAAAAAAAAAAAAAAAAAAAAAAAAAAAAAAAGAAGAAGAAGCGGTCTTTTGTGGAAGTACTGAAATTTGCATACGAACGCAGTGAGCGAGTTCACAATTTTGAAAATTGAAAGTAAACAATTAAGGGGCTTCACAATTTGAAAAGGCTGACCTGTTTGGTGAGGTAAACAAAGGTGGACAATTGGCTTATGGTGTGTCAACCCGCGTCTCATTTGGACAGCTGCAATTTTTCTTTTTCACTTTTTTTTTTCCTTTTTCTTTTTTTTGGTATCTTATGACAGCTACATCCTTGGCTTAAAAGTGAATAAGAAATGTGAATCTCCTCCACCATAAGTGATGACGTCACCCCATAAAATCATTGATGACGTCAGTTCAAGCGGTGAGCCAAGTCACGCACGCCTCATCTCACCCTTCCCTATGAGACATCTCTCTCTTTTGTGTGTATATATATATACGCACATACACATACAAGTACTTTGAAAGAGTACTCCATAGTCCATATATATATAGAGAGTATATATATATAGAGTGCTAGCTACCATCAATTTGAGCATATACTACTACACAAAACGACACCAAAATTCTTTGCCCACAAAGGAGTCTGAAGAATTGTTTTTAGATAATTCGAGTCCCATTTGTCAATATACAAAATATTTTAGCCCAATTATAAAGTTGCCCCCACCAAGTTCAATTTGAGAATTGGGATTAATTAGAGCTAGCTAGAATATGGGAGAAGTAGTAGTGAACTGCAATAGTAACAACATTATTATTGTAGATTCATCTGGAGATAACCGTACTAATTCCTTTCACACTTCTAAGAAAAGCTTTGATTCTTCTCGAGTCCATAGTTTTGATATTGAGGAGAGTCTCACTATAGAGGGTATTAGTTTTTCGTCTTCGACGGCGGCGGGGGCTTTACATTGGCCAGGCCGGGAGCTTAATCCTCAGGACGCTTGGCTACCAGTCACAGAGTCCAGAAATGGAAGTATTTACTCGGCTGTCTTTCATTTGTTGAGCTCTGGATTTGGGTTCCAAGCACTTTTACTGCCCGTGGCACTCGCAACTCTTGGATGGTAAGTTACCTTAATCACTATACATTAGTATCAAAAAGTTCAAAAGATATATTTAGATTGTGACCATATCTTTGCTTTGATTTTTGTTTTTTTTTTTTTTTTTTCCCTTATTGAAATTTCTTTTATTTAGCCGGAGTTTGTGCTTGCCTTGTTTATTCATCAATGGTTAGGAACATAAAGAAAGTAGGTGAACCAAATAATTGCACTTCAACCTTTCTTTTTTCTTCTTCTTTTTTCTCTGAATTTCTAGGAATTTTACATGTGGAAACATTAATTATCATTTATGGTTATATAGCCTATATATATATGGAAGTACCATATATGATTGATTCATTTTCGTCAAGAAACGTATCAACTTTTTTTTTTTCAAAAAGGAAAAAAAAAATTGAGTAGCCGATTCGATGAGGACAGGATATTTTTCCCTTTCAATAAAAGAAAAAGAACACCTAAGTAAAGATGAAGATAACGGCACAAAAGAGCATGGGTATGTAGCAGTACTAGTAGAATAGAAAGATTATTCACTCTTAAATTCTCATTTTTCAAAACTAACATGAATAGAAGTTTCAGAACTAAACTAACATTTGGCTTAATATTTAAATTTTACTTTACCGACTGATTTTGATTTTTGAACTATACCAATTACTTATATATATATATATATATTTCTTAAAAAAACAAGGTAATGTTTAAAGATTTGGTTTTTTAATAATGTTTTGAAAAGTTGTTCACCAGTCGACGAATATTTTTTAGAAAAAGAGAAAAAAAAAATGACTTCTAGTCTCAGTCTTCCTAGTTCCTAGTACTACAATTAGTCCAAATATCATCTATTCAGCTGAATATCTATACAGAATAATGCTTGCAAGCCACTACTTAATCCAACATATTAATCACATATAAAAGAAAAAGGAAAATATTTCTTAGCCGTCTGCCCTTACACTAATCCACCAAAACTTGATGTCGAAATAGCTTTGATCATTATTTTGTCATATACCTAGTGATCATGGCAAACAATCTTGACTATCTTTGTGGTCCATATATATACACAGAATCTATCATTAATGGCACATCCACATAATATTATTTTTCCTCGCAAGTCGCGTGATATATATATATATTATATATATATATGTATATACACGGAATTTCTCTCACATACCTTTTTTTTTTTTTCCTCTAATGGTCGCAGGGTATGGGGAATCATATGCTTGTCCATAGCTTTTCTATGGCAATTCTATACAATATGGCTTCTTGTCAATCTTCACGAATCCGACTCCGGAGTTCGTTACAGTAGATTTCTCCACCTTTCAATTACTGCCTTCGGTTAGTACACTTCACCTTCCTAGTTTGTTTCTTTTTTTTTTTTACTTAAAGAAAATAATCTTTTCACCAATTGGTCTAAATAACTTTGTGGTTTTAAATAATGGTGAATCTTTTTAAATTAGTTAACAATTATGAAAATGTGACACGTAATCAGTATGGGATAAACGTGATGCCAACACTTTTCTTTAGTATTATGCACGACAAAACTCGGCTAATATAATTGAACACACGTAACAAATATTATGAAGGTGAAAAGCTTGGGAAATTGGTGACCATATTTCCGGTGATGTATCTATCTGGAGGAACGTGCGCGATGCTGATCATCACAGGAGGTGGGACCTTGCAACTTTTCTTCAAGAATTTGTGCAGTAATGGGCCTGAGCCCACGTGCAGGGCCCAGTCACTAAGTGGCGTCGAGTGGTTCCTGGTGTTCACGTGCATGGCCATTCTCCTGGCTCAGCTTCCCAACTTGAACTCCGTCACAAGGGTCTCACTCCTGGGGGCCGTCATGGCCATTGTCTATTACACAATCATTTGGGCTCTTCCAATCAGCAGGGACAGGCCCAATGACATATCCTACCACCCACTCCACGCTGAGAAGTCCGGCATGGAGAAATTTGGTGCTGTTTTGAATGCCATTGGGATTATTGTTCTTTCTTTTAGAGGCCATAATGTTATTCTAGAGATACAGGTGAGAAGTCATTCATTCGTGTCCTTTTTATTTTTATTTTTGAGTAATTATAATAAATGTTCTTTTTCTACGATTCAATTTAGTAAATGCCCGTTATTTGTTTTTTTAATAAGTAATTAAAAGACCGAATATATGAGGTTTTACACAACTAAATCTAGTTTATAAATTAACTATGTCAGTTTTTTTAACAAGTAAATCAAGTTATATACTGAATATGTCAATTAATATAGTTGAATCTAATTTTTAAAGTTAGTATATAGTTTATATACAGATGGATATATTCAGCTATTTAGCTATAAAAACCGAAAAAAAAAAAAGAGTTTAAATTTTTGTTAGTTTTTGTGTTTAATGGTGCCCAGCCAATTACCATATTGTGGGCTAAACAAGAGCTTTTGCTTTTTGAACCGTTACATATCCATACTTGAGGACCCAAAAGAGGACATCATTTTATAACTCAAATCGTCCGACTATTTTTTTTTTTTTTTTTATGCCTCGTACATATTCATCCAATAAATTTTGTACACATTTCCTTAAAAAAAAAAAAGGAATAATTGCAAAAAAATACCCTGAAGTTTGGGTGTTACGCAATTTAAACCCTGAAATTTAGACTCTGCAAAATAATACCCTAAGATTAAGAATTTCTGAAAATTAATACCCTGAACAGATTTTTTGACCAATTTTAGGAATGAAAAAACAATAATATCCTCTATTAAAACTAGATTAATCCATATTATTCATCTTAATTTTGAGAATATTATTATATTTTATCAGTTAAAAATCAACACATAGTATTAATTTTTAGAAATTCGTAATCTCAGGGTATTGTTTTGTAGAATCCAAACTTTAAAGTTTAAATTACAGAACATCTAAACATGAGGGTATTTTTTTACAGTTATCCTTAAAAGAAAATCTATTAATAGATGTTTATTTATTCATGTTTTTCTTTGAAATAATTACTTTAATTTAATTAGGTGATGTGACAAAATATAATTGAGTGAACAGACAAAATAGACAGATGCTCTGTTTTCAGGTTTATTTTATATTTACGATGTTACTGCAAGGAGTTCAAGGAACCTTATAATAATACCAATACACCGTTAGTGTTTTTCTGATTTTTTTGGTGATGCAAATTATTAAAGGAAATTGTATTTGTTGATGCAGGCAACATTACCCTCAAGACCGAAATACCCATCCCATAAGACCATGTGGACTGGAGTCAAAATCTCATATACACTAATAGCCATGTCTTTTTTCCCCCTTGCCATAGCTGGATTTTGGGCTTATGGAAATAAGGTCAGCACATTTTTTTCCCCCTTAAATTTTCATAGATTCATCCTGAAGAAATCTTAGCTAAGAAAGAAACTTCCACACATGTTAAATTGGAAATATTATACGTACAAACAATGCTTTAGTCATAGTGCAGCATATGTTCCTAATGAACCACATTTTTCGCATATCAGATTTCGTCAAATTAACATATTAACTGTTAAAGCATTCTAAAAAATGACAGATACCGGCCAGTGGCGGAATGCTCAAGGCACTATCCCAATTCCATGGACAAGACATCTCCAAATTTGTTATGGGCCTAATTTACCTCCTAGTAGTGATATACTGCTTATGCACTTTCCAAATCTACTCCATGATAGTTTTCGACAATTTGGAGTTCAGGTACACTAGCACGAAGAAACAGAGATGTCCGAGGTGGCTCCGAACAGTTTTCCGTCTTTGTTTCGGGGGCCTTGTGTTCTTTGTATCAGTGGCTTTTCCATTCTTGGGTAGCTTGGCACCACTAATTGGGGGCCTAACAATGCCCTTGACGTATGTCTATCCATGTTTCATGTGGATATCAATCAAGAAACCTCGCCCTAATGGTCCAATGTGGTTAGTTAACATGGCACTCGGTTGCTTGGGCGTGATTTTGTGTGTATTATTAGTTGTTGCAGCGATATGGAACTTGGCTGACAAAGGCCTGAATGCCAACTTTTTCAGGCCTTGAGTTGAGAGAGTCACATTTTACTTGCAACAATTATCTAGGATTATCACACATCATGTACAGTTGGCAAGTTTGTATATGTCACTGCTATATCAGATACACCAAACTTATTGGTTTCTCATGCATATAGTTAATTTTATTCGAGTAATAATAGAATGAATTTCAATTGTAAGAAATGGAAGTGGAAATGCGCAAGCAAATCAAGTATATAAGCTTTTTAAGGGTACTGGTGCCTAAAAAATATTATACTGTCTACATTGTTGAATGAAACAATTCTTTTTGGCACTTACCACCCGTCGGTACTAAAAAGACCACGTATCAAAAATTTTGTCTTCCTATCAGCTTAGGATGGTGTGTGTGTGTGTGTTTTTTTTTTTTAATATCTTGATCACATTTTGTGACAATTGCTAACGGTGCCAATTCATACTTCAAATTTTGTACAGAAAGTAAATAATTAAAAGCCAAAGTGAACAATCCTCGTACGCACGTGAGGTCGTACTATGAGACCCATAAACATTAAAAGATCTCCTTATGATCTCGAAAACACCAAGTACATCAACAACCATATACAAGTGTTACCCCTTGGTAAGTGCAAATTAACACCGTCCCCCACCGACCATTCTTGGTTTTCTCCTCCCAGTGACCGACAAAGACCTCCACGCACACACTTCATTTTTCTTCACCATGTTACAAACTCGGGTGCCATGTCAGCCGCACGTGCTCCTTCGGATTGATTTGGATCAACCATGGCAGCTTCTCCTATAAATACCGCCCTACTTCTTCTCCCTTCAATCACATCCAATCTGAAAGTACGTACTGCTCACCACTTGTTGTTCAAAGCTTTGTTTCTGTTCAGGCTTTTCGCTATCTTTTGCTTTTCCTAGTATTTGGTGTGTAAGTTGTTATATAACAATGGCAGAGGAGCACCAGAAAGAGCATGGAAATGAGACTGCCTCAACTGGCTGTGGGATGTTTGATTTCTTGAAAAAGAAGGAAAACGACAAGTCCCAACAAGCTCATGAGGATGTTGTCATGAACAATCATCACCAGTCTCATGGTGCAGATCACTCTAGCTCGGTAAGTTAACACTCACTGATTAGAAGTCATCGCGATTTTTCCAAATCACAATGTTTTCTTTCTTGTTTGACCCCAAAAATATAAAAATGCGTGTTTGTTTTGAAATTTTGTAGTCTAGTAGTGATGAGGAAGAAGGGACTGGGGAGAAGAAAAAGAAGAAAGGGTTGAAGGATAAGATCAAGGAGAGGATTTCGGGCAAAAGAGAAGGGGAACATACTGATGATCTTCATGCAGAGAAGAAAACTAACAATGACATTGCAAACGCGGAAGCAGCTAATGCGGAGGAGAAGGGATTCATAGACAAGATCAAGGATAAGCTTCCGGGACAGCACAAGAAGGCTGAAAACCATGGCGCCTCCGCAGAGTGTGCTGCAGAAGGCCAGAAGTCCCCTGAAGATGAGTCAAATGAGAAAAAGGGGATATTTGAGAAGACTAAGGAGAAACTTCCTGTTGGCCACAAGGAAGAGGAGAAGAGCAAGGAAAACTAGATCAATGTTTAACCTAGGAATTTCTGTCATGGCCAGTGATGGTGTTTTCTTGTTTTGTGTGTTTGTGGTACTAATGTGTTTTGTTGTTGTAGGAAAAGTGCTGCATGTGCTTGTACTTAACTTTTAAGTTGGCCCTTTGTAATCCTTAATATGTAGTGTACTTTGCTTAATGGCTTAGTAAAGCCATCTTCTAAGGTCCAGTGTAATACAAAGGATTTTACCTTTTCCTCCTGGAAAGGATTTGGAAAGAATATCGCGTCATCTGCTTAACCAACAAACGGATAGAAGACTAGGACTTTCTGGTAAAATAAAGATATACAAAAAAAGCATAGAGTTTAAGCAAGCAAGGTAAAATCAGAGTAAAAGTATCGGCGGAAAAAAAAACATTTTTACAACCACACGATAGAAAGGTTCCAGGCGATAATGCTCAAATATCTCTAGATTTTCTAAGCAAAAACACTGAAAGACAACTAGATCAATAGTATCCTTAATTACAGCTGTTCAAAGTTTACATCCATGAGGAAGAAGCCTTGTTAGAACCTTTACACATTTAGGAATCTGAAATTCTCAGGAGTCAGGAGAATGGACGGACAACCAAAAATTTTTTATCTAAAGGCCAAAATGGTACTGTCCAAAACAGAGAATGGGAGAATAAATACCTCACTTATGACTTACAGGTACATGAATTGGTCAAGTTTAAGGGCTTGCCAAGTTTGCTGCCCCTCAGGGTGACAGAGCATTGGATTTTTGTATAGAACTTGGACTTTACCAGCTGTCCCAAAATGTAGGCCCTTGACCTCAACTTGAATGACAGCTTCAATGGAACTACGACCTTTTCGATATTATCTCTAGCACCTCCGACGACCGAGAGCCCACCGTAAAGAGGTACTTGGTTTCCCAGCACTACTGTCACTACCTTCCGATGACTCTTCCTCCTTTGATAAAATTTCTTCATCTGTTATTTGATTTCATTATAACATAAAAAGAGGAGAAATCATACTTTTCAAGCAAAAAATTGCAAGTAACAAATTATGAAAAAGCTAGCAAAATTTTGCCATAGTAAACGAAATTAATAAGGTACAACAAAGACCAACAATTCAAATCATTAAAGGTTGAACAAAAATATCACAACTTTCTTCCTTTTTTCTTCTTTAGTAAAAGATAATTTCACCACTTCTTGAAACTAGCCCAACCAAACAAGCTAAAACCCCACAATGCCTATGAAAGGACTGGACTTCAAATTTCCATGCACGTGTTGGGTTTCCCCTGAACAGCAATTTTCTCAACATCATGATACACAATGACACAAGCACATGCAGAAAACATAGAACATGTAAGGAACACTCTTGCACACCTCGAGTGACTATTTGATTAACAAAAACACTCTTAAGCTAATTTATTTCAAAACCTGTTATTTAATGCCAAGTCTCCCACGTTGAAAACGGCTTCTTGGCTATAGTTTAAGTTTAAACTTTCTTCCAATCAAGTTGTACTTTTGAAATCGTATCAATCAAGTTGTCCTTTCGAAATATTCTAGTCTTGTTTGGCTTCTAATGTAACCAAAACAAATCAGGCATTTGTTTGTTGACTCATGACTGTGATGTTGGATTAAATCACAAGAAATTTTTAGTTTAAAAATTGAATATTTGTGAACACTTTTGTTTGCGGCCGCTCCAAAATAGTGCTTTACACCTTGTTGTATTAGCTTACTATAAGTTCAGGTAACACTTCACCCATTTAACCACTACTCATCCGCAGATTCCAATGAATAGTAAAAATCTTCCCAAACAATATCTCAAGCACATCTTCAAATATTATTTCTCCAATGAGAATAAGACATGGGAATGTTATACCAAAACAAGTCCTATAGTTTAGGTGCTGACCAAAGTGCAAAGCTTATGGTGTTGTTCTTATAATAAGAAATGGAAAAGAGTTTAAAATAGAGACATGGTGCGGTCCGTCACGCTTCCCAACAAGAAGTCTAAGCTAAGAATATGGTTGGTGCAGGCAAAACAACAGGCTTTTCAGTTTTTCAGGCAGCCATTAATAAAGACAGGGGACTACTCCTCCTCTTCCTCCTGCGTATATCCCCATTATCCCTAACTCCCTAAACGACAAAACACTACACAACGACGAACAGTTGACCCCACTCCAAAGGACCTATAAGAAACGAATTCAAATCTCGTAACAAATTACCCTGAATGACCGTATTGCCCATGAACATGAACTAGTTTTATTCTCATAAGAAAGGACAATGTAGACATGAATGAAAATCTTATATATTTAATATTTTATTGATCTTGACTTTGACTGACTTTACAGACCTGTCCAGAGGCCACTTTGAGCTCGTAGTAGTGAAGCTCGAGAGGGGTAGAGGTGACGTGGACGCCGAAGAATGTGCCTGGATTTTTGTATAACATCCTCACCGTTGAATTCAGCGACAGCATATCTGTTGGCACCCCCGTTCGATCATTCCCCGCCTGAATATTGAATCGCCGAAAAACAATATGCTGCTCCAAAAACACACACATACACATTATGATTTCTGCCTTTTACTCTTTTCAAGTCTTTAAAGTTACCCCCCCCCCCACAAAAAAAAGTCAAAAAGATTTAAACAAGAACGAGTCGACTCAGTCAACAGAGTTTCTCGGAACCGGCTCCAACCGAGTCGACTAGGTTTAACAAAAACAACACAAAACCCAGAAAAAGTTTTACTACCTCAACGACAACTTGAGGCTTGTACGACTTGCTAGCACCCCAGAGAATCAACGAGAAGAGGGTGAAGAGCACCACAAAGAGCAGGGCGAAGCAGAAGTAGAGCCTGACATTACGGGCCGAGCCACCCGAAACGACGCCGTCTCCATCGTCGTCGTCGTCGTCGACGTCGGACTCCTGGCCGCGCTGGATCTTTTTCCAGGCGGAGAGGCCCCTGGGGTTCTTGAGGGAGGCAGAGAATCTGGAGGTGGAGGACTCGCGGGAGTGGTGGATGGGCGAGCAGTGGTAGTAGTTGTGGTGGCGCGGCGACCCCAGCGGGCTCGACCCGTACGACATCTTCTCCACGTCGTGGTTCGACGGGCTCTGGACGTAGTACAGAGGCCGCCGTGGGGACCGCGGCGGCGTCGACTGGTCGTAACTCGTCACCTCCGAGTCCGACTTCGCGTGCATTGTCGCCGGTGGCGCCGCCATGAGAGGTAGAGAGACAGAGTGTGTATTAGGTTTAGTTTTTGGGTTAAAGGTGGGGAGTTTTGCGATTATAAACAAGGTTGAGGACTGAAATGAAAAAAATTTGGAAGACTCAGAAAAAGGAAATGACAGGTAAACGAAGAAGAAGCAGAGAAACAGATACTTCTATATACGAAAATAATCACTTTTTTCAAAAACAAAAAACAAAAAATGAAAATGGAAAATATTCTAGTACGATAGCGACTAGGATGCGCCCGGTGCGTAGTGTCTACGCTTTGGGAAAACTCTACGCGCGATTTGGGAGATGATTTCGTCGGACTGTGCGGAGTGAAGATTGATGTAACTGATCGTAGTCGTAGATCATGTGATGCACGCGCGATGAAGGGTTGTGGGTGTTTGTTATCAAGGATGGGTTGGGATTTGGGGGGCTGAGAAGGATGTTCCATCTCTGGTATAGTAAACGAACGTTGTACTGTCAGCCCACAACACTACTTTAAAGTAAAAATATTTTCATTACTTTTAGAAGGCCGAGGGGGTAATGTTTGTATAGTGTATAATTTAAAGTTTATAACGTATGATGTATAAGTATACTTCTAATAACCGGGATTTAACCAAATCGAGTGAAATATTCTGGCTTATGCAGGGCTTTAGTGTTTTCTTTTTTAATATATATTTGCTTATTCATATGCAAATTGTAATGTTTCAATTAGTGGATCATAACTTACCATCTTAAAAAAAAAAATTATCAATTTTAACTGTGACAACTCAGCGGAATATACTAAGTGGTATTAAAAAAGTATACTACTAAATATAGATTTAATAAAAGTCAGTCGATATATTGTTTGCAGGTTTATAATTTAACTTGAATACTTATGTGATATTACCCATTCTTCTTTTCATATTCTTTCTACAATACCACCGTTTCAATTTACTAGAAGTAGAAAATATTTTTATTTTTGTGCCCTTTACTTCTAAACTATATACTTTTGTTTTCTCATGTGTTCCTCGTAGACAAATAAAGGACGAAAGAGCATTCTTAAATTTGCATATCTTTTTGTAATAAACAGGGTTAGACCCCTGCAGGGAGCAATTATGGATTTTGTGACACCGAAAAAAAAAAAAGCCTCAATCATTGCTTAAAAATATTAAGAATCTAAAATAACACTTTTTATTGTGTCTTAATCCGTATAGACATAATTAAGAGATTAATACTCCTTACATAATTACATTAATTTGTCAAAACCACAGTTTCTAAAAAGCAGGATTATCATAATCTAAATGGATAATAACGTTCCTTGCAAAAACATATATTAATCACGGTAAAGATATTCTTACCATACACAGGCAGCTATGATTATGGGCTGGGACCATTGATCAGAGCCTTAGTTTGCGCCTTTTTACTTTCTAACCACTGTTTTGGTGTTATCGGCCAATGAACTAAAATCAAATTACCACTTCCTATTTATGAATATGTGTTTGAAATTGAAATTATGGAGTGATGAGCTCACCATATAACCAGGTTGTGAATTTCGGACCATCGATGATGATAATCCTAAAAATTTATCAAATCTCAACCATTAAAGTTCAGTCCGTTGTTCCTAGCTACTTAATCACTGTAGTCTCACGGTCCCTAATTTTACTCAATTAGACTATTATTAGAGTCTAGCAGCCTAATTTTCTGTAGTTGAGAAATCATGCGCGAGCTAGGGCTTGGCGGGGTGTACTTTATGCGATTTCCCTGTCATCAAAATGTCAAAATATTTATTAGCTTCAAAATATTTATTAGCTATTTAAAGTTTTCATAGATATGGTTTTGACTTACGTCACTCCCTCAACCAAATTTCTTAACCAGCCAAAGTTGCATTACATTATATTGCTTGCGGTATCTTTTTCCAACGTCACAATAAATTGAAAAATGAAGAATTGAGTAATCTCAAGTTTATGATCCAATCCCAATCAGTGGCATAATCAAGGGTACATTTCTCTCTCTCAATGTTATAACCCTTGAATTTGGGGTGTTCAAAATCATTAATTCGCCATAGAAAATACTTCACGTAATTGTTTTTTTTTTTAAAATCTTTAAATCGTGGTTGGTGATTTTTTTTTTCACCCAATGCAATGACGGTATAGTTGCATTGCGAATATGCCACACATTTACCTTAAAATGATGATTGATTTTGGATAACCCGATAACTTAAAAAGTTACTTAAAAAAATCAAAAAACAACACAAAAAATCTTGAAGGATAGGAAATTATTATCACTTTCCAATCACATTAACTAATTAAGTAATTAATCAACCCAACTCTGTCATCATAAGCATTGCACCAAAAACAGTAGAGTTAATATCACCTAGCGTCCCTAATCTTTCTCAAACATATCACTCAAGTCTCTATTTTTTTTTTTTCCGGTAGCTTTTATTTCCCCAAACTAAGTTTTTTATAACGTGTTAGTCCTTTCTACTATTTTCGTCAAAATTCCATGAAAATCCCTCATGCTATGTATGTGTTCTTATGTCCGTAAGGACAGAACCTGAAAACACAAAACCAAAATAGCCGGTTTTATTATTTACTTATATGCAAGTAAAGTAGGCATCTAAATCGTTCATTTGTATATCTACTTTCACATCCGAACCACATAAGCTAAATCTTGTTTTATGTTAGCATACCTAGTGTAACCTAGTGGAGCTTATATTTTCACTTATTCTTAGTTACGCACCTATTAATCACACAGACTGAATCTTATCTCATACTAAGATCTTAAATGTGATTTAGTAAAATCTACTCGGCTGACACATCTGGCTACACATCATCACTAATATTAGGGGTGACAATTTAGGTCACGACACGATAACACGACTCGAAAACGACACGAAGTTAGCGAGTTTGGGTTTGTCTTAAACAGGTACAGGTCAAAACAGGTTAAACCCGATTAAACACGATTAAATAATAGGTCATTAGCAAGTTAACCTGTTAAACCCGAAATTGACCCGTTTAACACGATTAAATTTTTTGAGACATTGTATTATCTTGTGTGTACCAAAACTTAAACCTTCCCTTTTATGTTTTATGTACTAAAACTTGGAAGTTTTATTTTAGTTTTAAACTTTGGATTGTATGTTATATTTATTTGATTATGGTCGCTTGGTTATATTGGAAATATAAAATAAGTTAATAGATTATATCAAGTTATATTGAAAATATGAAATAGGTTAACATGTTAAAATTAGTAGGTTAATACGTTATGTCAAGTTGAACCAAATACAACATATTTAACATTAACATATTAAATTGAGTTCAATTAACGGGTTAACAGTATACAGGTTAGCAGATCGTGTTACATTGGACACGATCTGAATACGACCTATTTAAATAACGTGTTAAATGTGTCGCTCACAGGTTAACCTGTTTATTTAGCGTGTCGGGTGTGGGTTTACAAATCATGACACGAATAATAAACGTGTCGGGTTTGGGTTTGGTAATTGCTCGTTATATATATGCCTCGACACGACACGAATATGACACGACAACACGAATTGCCACCCCTAACTAATATCACATCACATCTAAGCATAACTAAACACTAACATTGATTCTTACTTGTTTTCATAATGATTAGCTAGATCATTGCACATCCCGTGCAAACCATTGTGAAGGCGCATATTTTTACCCTCTAAACTATTATTAACTAAATTTGTTCTAGAGAAATGGGAAGGTTCCTAATTTAAATTCAAGGTTCTCCTCGAGTTTTTTTAAATCGTAAATCCAAACTTACTGAAAAAGAAAAAGTCTTTCTACAACTACATTACTCTACACAAAGTTGGGTCAAGGAGGCATTTCATTGTATATATGACAATCATAACTTAATGCGATGACTATATTTGCAAAGGAGGAAACTCAATTTTCCCTACCAAAAAAAAAATGGAAAAAAAAAAGAAAAGAAAACCACTTTTTAATTATTCATGAAAACAGTAGAATTTAAATAAGAAGTGATGGCGCCGAACTATAATATAGTAGCAAAGTTCAATCTTGAAATTCTAGACTAGAACTAAACCAAACTATAAAACAACTTAGTGGTTGTTTCGAAGTGTAAATTATTGAGATTCCGTCACTAATAATTTCACGATGTTGTGCATCAATGGCGCTTTTCATCTTCACGTAATCGACATCAATGACGATTTTTGGGCTTTGGAACCCATATGGTTTTATGTTTTTCAAGTTATGCCCTTACAAAGAGAAGAACACGTGCATTATGTGAGGGATTTTCACGGCAAATTACGTATTACAAAAAATATTAGTTTGGTGTTCAAAAATTGGAAAGAAAAAAAAAAATTGGGAACTTAAGTGATAAATCAGGGAAAGATTAGGAACCTAGATGATATTAACCCAAAACAATATACATCAGAGATTATTCCCCCACAAATAAAAATCATTGCCCATCTTTACTTGGCTCGGCCTCGACATTGACTTTACCATTTTGACCCTGCTCAAACTCGTTGATCAAATCAGGATCAACATTCTCCTCAGGCTCCCATGTGGCCTCATCAATATCCGTCCATTTAACCAGGTACTCGTTCTTGCCATCGTCCCCAACTCTCTTCCCCACCACTCCTTCCGCCACGGCGTACTCCAGGCCAGCCTCGTAGTCCCTCACCAGATCCTCCGCCACGTACCTCGCTTTGACCCACTCGTTGACCTCCCCGTCCTTCCACCTCACAAGATACTCCACGTTGTCACCTTTCCCTCTCTTCTCCATAATCTCCTGCACCTCCGCGTACTCGAACACCGCCCCTTCTAGAGCCCCAATCACGCCCTCGAGCCCTATTCTCCTCCCGAACTGCATAGGATTCCCCTTCGGAGTCACCTTCAGGATCTCCCTCGCCAGATCCAACGGCGTACGGCGCCGGTCGTCCTCCGCATCGGGATCGGCTCCCAGCTCCAGAAGCAGCTTAGCCACTCCCGGCCTGGCGTACCCAGCCGCCATGTGGAGAGCCGTCAACCCGCCGCTGTTGTCGCGGTGGTCGAGGTCGGCTCCGGCTTCGGCTAGGAGCTTCACGCACGGCTCCGAGCCGAGCCCCGAGACGAAGAGGAGAGCCGTTCGGCCGTCGGGATCGACGGCGTCGACGTCGCGCCCGTCGTCGGCTTCGATGAGCTGCTTGAGGGCGTTCTCGTCAGCCTTCTTAGCGGCGGTCCACCAGGGGGTCTCGTACTCGGCCACCACGTCTTTGGCTATGTAATCGGATGGGACCCACGAGGGGGTATGGCCGTCTTTCCACTCGATCAAGTACTCCATTCCGGTTCCGCCCTCCAGGGCTCTGCTGCCGATGATTTTGCTGACTTCGCCATATGATTCGTCCTCATTGACGTTGACTTTGTTGTCTTGGGGAATCGTTTTCGTTGATTCTTGAAACTGTTTTTCTTGGTTTTGGATGACGGAGACGGTTGTGAGGCTGGGCTTTTGGGCAGGTCTGAGACGAATGGATTGGGGTGTGAAAGAGGAGGTGGTGGTTAAGTTCGGGGAGAGGAGTATTTTAAGGCGAGAGAGGGACTGGTTCACGAAAAGAGCTTCCATGGATGGAAGTGCTTTGTTTTTTTTTTTTTTTCTTGGGGGGTGGAGTTAGTGAGTTGGTGGTGGACTAGAGGAGCAATCGAGTTTTCATCGTTGGGATTTTTGTGTAATCTGAGAGAATGGGAGTTTGAAGATAAGGAATCCCATCCATTCCAACTTTCATGGCCGTTTCTGGGTGAGGTGAGTAGTCATGAGTGTGTGCGTGTGGGGATGTGCGTGGGGACATTGTTGGTATTTGTTGTTTTCTTTCTGGCTCCAATTTTTTCTACATTTTAATTCTTTTGTTTTCTTCAAAAATAAAGTATTTCGATTTAAATGTGATGTCTGGCCACAAACCACAATGGCCGATGCATGTCGAAAGTTTGGGCCATTTACGTGTTGGGTAACAATATGGGACGTGGGACCGAAAGCCTAAGCCCTTAAAGTTAAGGACGTTAGTCAAAGAAAGAAAAAGGGAAATTAGAAAAAATACGGTATTTTTGAAAAAAATTAGAAAAATACGGTGCTTTTGCATTTTTCACGGTGCGGTACAGTTTTTATTAGAAAAATACCACTTTTTAAAAAATATTTATAAAAATACCATTTTTTAAAATAGTAACTAGTTTCTATTCACCAGTTTCCAGAAACTGGTAACTAGTAACCGAAGATATTTATAACTGATATATAATTGGTAACTAGTTTCCAGTAACCAGGTTCCAGAAACTGGTAACCAGTAACTATTTTAAAAGTGTTAATTTTTTAAAAAGTGATATTTTCTTAATTAAAACCGTACGAAAACTGGAAAAAACTGTGACTTCTGTATTTTTGTAATTCTTTTCATTTTTTATAGGTATAAGTGTAATAAACCCGAAAGAAAATGGCCTATAGCAAAATTGCCAATTAAAGTTTAGGCCCCTTAAAACAAAGCCCACTTTCAAAACTTTTAGCATCTAAATGATCTAGTAATATCTAGGGATTCAAATATTACATCCGGTTTGCTATCGTTGATGAGATTTTTATCGTCTGTTATATCTCAGATCCGAGCAGCCCTCCTTCCCAGAGACGGTATCGTTCCCGAGATTACAAAGTCGTTAAACAGCTCCTTCTCCCTCATCATATTCTGGTTTTTACTTTTCTTAGTCGATGCGGATTTGTGTAAATATATGAAACTATTAATGAGTTTTGAAACTTTAGTTCAATTTAGGATTATGATACTGAAAATTTGTGATTTTAATTTTGAGGACTGAGATTATGATTTTTGCATTATTATTCATGTGGTTTTGATTTAATTTTAAGAACTTCATTGATAAAAGTATTTAAAGAAGCTGAAATTCTTGTTTTCTGATATTCTCTTATTAAACTTCTTCCTTTATAGAGGGTTGGTCATATCCAAGTTGCTTGAATTTATTTTGATTTTTGATATAAGTCATTTCTATTTTGTCCAATACATTAATTTTTCTTTGATTAGTTCACGAATTCAGGTGACCCTAAAGATGTTTTTCTTATATTAGTCTTCTTGAAGATAATTTCACTTAAATTCACTTAACTTGAATCAATGGATTGTTGAAGGTTAATAGGAACTTGATTTACTATGTATCTAATTAGAATCTGGACAATCTACAAAAAGGAAACCACAATGGTTTCCACAAAACCTTCGAGGTTTCCTATGATTTACTTAGCTATAGAGCATTCTGCAAAAAAGAAACGACAATAGTTTCCAGGAAACTTTCATTATTTTTTGTGATTTAAAAAAAAAACTGTTGGAGGTTATTTTCCAAGAACAGAGATCGATGATCATTTACACGACCAGTAAACTACAAAGAATCTACTACAAGAAATCCACTACGGTTAGCTCAGCTCGGCATCTCCAGACATTCCCGAGCCGATCTTAATCACAAGAAAATAAATCAGGTCTGCTCGGTATCTCCGTACGCTCCCAAGCAGAGCACAAATAATCCACGCTCCCGAGCTGAGCACAAATAATCTATGTCAACGAACACTCACGTACGTAAGACACGTCATATCTGCCATCATTTTCAGGTGAACGCCTAACGTGTCTATACGTAACGCCAATCTACAAAGACAGGTGTCAGTCACCCCGGGTGATCGCCTAACGTGTCACATGTGACGCTAATCTACAAGGACAGGTGTCAACCATCCCGTGTCATAGGGACTAGCACACCTCTATAAAAGCATCGCTTTCCCAATGATTAGGGCAAGCCGCCATTCGCACTCCAAAAACCCTAAATCTTGCCAACATTCTCTTTTCTCTCTGACATTTTCTTATCTCTTTATTGACCGCTGACTTGAGCGTCGGAGAGTGTTTGGCAGGTACCACACCGGTGCCACCACCTTAGCTCGCGGTGTCAGACCACTCTTCCTTACTCTCTGCAACGGTCGGTCCGACCTCGACATCAACGGTGAAGGTGTTCATTTCCGACACGGAGTACAAGGCGCACTAAGTTGGTGCTCGGACGAAAAACCGCACCAACAGAAACCATAATGATTTCTAGGAAACTTTCATGATTTCCTATGATTTACTTAGCTACAGAGCATTCTTCTAAAGGAAACCACAATGATTTCAAGGAAACCTTTGTTGTTTTCTGTGATTTACTTAACTATATGGTATTCTGTAAAAAAGAGACCACGATGGTTTCTAGAAAACTTTCATAATTTCCTGTGATCTATTTAGCTATAGGGCATTCTGCAAAAAGGAAACTACAATAGTTTCAAGGAAATGTTCGTGGTTTCCTATGATTTACTTATGTACAGGACATTCCACTAAAGGAAACTAAACTGGTTTCTAGGAAACTTTTGTGATTTCCTATGATTTATTTATGTACAAGATATTCCGCTAATAAGAAACCAAATTGGTTTCCAGGAAACCTTTGTGGTTTCCTGTAAAAAAAGATGACTTATTTACTAAAATACCACAGCGTTTTCTAGCATCTAAAGTATTTAGAAAAATGCCCTAAAAACATCGTATAGAATTTTTATTATTTTTGAAAGGTCGTAAACTTGGTATTATTTTTTGAAAAATAGGTGTAAGTGTCCAAAATCCTAATATCTACTAATAAACCAAAGTCTTTCAAACACTCAACCTATAAAAACTAAAAAGAATTACAAAAATAAAGAGGTTAGGTTTTTTTTTTCAATTTTCGTACGGTTTTTATTAGAAAAATATCATTTTTTAAAAACATTTAGAAAAACACTATTTTTAAAATGGTTACTAATCAATTAAGTTAGAAAAAAAGAAGAATAAAGAGAAAAATTATTTCAGAGCTATATTTTAGAATAAAGTCGTTATTACATATTTATGAGTACTACTACTACATGCCTTTACCTACTAACTTCTATTATCATCCTATTATGTTCTCATTTAAGCACTTGTCGTATGTGTCCAATTAATGATCGACTTTTGGAACTATTTTGCACGAATTTGATTGTAAAGCATGCAAGATACAAGTAGTTGTTATTTGGTTATTATCAATTGTGTTAATTGCCAAAAAAAAAAAAAAAAGCATAAGAATACAATGTCAATTAATCTATTGAAATTCCCTCGAAAAACAAAATTAATTCATTGAAAGAAACAGGTTATACTATGTGACAAACATGTGCAATACATCAACCTCACTACGTACTCACATGTGAGTTCTCTAGTAGCGATAACGGAAAATATTTCTCCGTCAGTATGTATATAAAACATTTCCACTCAATAATTTTGACAGGTTATGATCACTTTCCATGAATTAATTTTGCATGGATATGAAACTTTCGATCCGTATATACATGTCAGTCAACTGAACTCTATTAAAGACAATTGCAATTTTCCTGTATAAAAAGGAATCCATTAATTAATTTACTGGAATGTGACTGCAGCAGTACATAAAACCCAACCCAACAAAAATATTTAGACTATTACGTACATTCTGATATTCAAACTGTAGAGCGAAAATCTACAAATGTAGAGGATCCGTGATCTACAATTAATATATAAAGGATCCATCATCACTTACAATTTGTCCAGAAAATTGGCTACATACTGTAACGTTTTAACATTACAAAAATAATGGTGCAACAGTAAGCACCAGTAAATGGCCTTAGATGGCTATTGATGCTCGGAAGTAGTAACCGATTTCGGTTACGAAACCAAATTTAAAGATTCTTGATGGGAGAACCTCTATAAATACGAATTTGGGTCCTCTCACTGCTCAATGATTACATATATACACTATCAATCACAGTGAGCAAATGTGGAAAACAGTGTGAATAATTTTCAGCAATTTTTCTCAGTTTCAATAGCTGGAGGTTAGTTGGTTTTACTGTTTATATATTTCAATCAATTAGAAACATGTTTTAGATAATTGTTTTACTTACATTTAGTATCAGAGAATTGAAATTACCTCTGCCTTGATTTTATGCAAATCTTTGAATTTTCGTTTCTGTACCCAAAAAAAAAAAAAAATCAAAGTTTGAGTTTTAGAATTTTTTGATGAAAACTAAGGTTAAAAATCATTAGGAAATGGATTTTCTAACATTGTCATGATTTGAAACGTTAATTTTGGTGTCTGAGATCTCAAGATCCACTTGGGTTTAAAGCGGGTCTGAACCGGATCGAAATCGACCCGTCTAGAGGTTGAAGATGACTTCTTTGAAAAATACCAATATTTCTCCAGTTTTCAAAAATAACAATTTCTTTTCTGTTTATTTTTAAAAGAAAAAAAAGAAAAAAAAAAACCTGTTATGGCTACTCTATGGAACGGGCAGACCACGTGGTGGTGTCCAAATTTTGATTCTGGAGGTTAACCAAGCGTCTCAATTAATGTAATGCCCCCACTTGGTTTACAGGCCCACGTTGCCAAGCCCGACGATTTAAAAAAAAAAAATTTATTGGATTTGGGCTTATTGAAAAAATTATTTGGAAAATGACACTTATGGACAGTTTTAGTGTATTAAATTTTATTTATGTGCCTAAATTTATGAATATGTATGTATAATATTGTTATATGCATGCAATATTAGTTTAAGCTATTTTAGCACATAAATAGTTATTTGTTGAGCATTTTTTATCATGTTGCTCAAATTAAGTTTTTGCATTATAATTTGTATATATGCAAATAATTTTTAATGCTTATATCATGTACGAATATTTTTGTTATATTTTTCATGCTTATGGAATTGAATTATTTTATGTATAAAATTATATTAGTGCATAATATTTATGTTTTAATTATGCAATTTATGTTTATATTTATAGAAATTTTGTTTTACAAATTATAACATATCCTTTAGCTTAGATATTGTTAGAATTTGTGGAATTTTAGTTTATTCTCATAAAAATTGATTTTATACATAAAACTTTAGTTAAGTGCCTAATTTTTAAGCACATTAAGACTTGTGAAATGTTCACTAAATAAATTTAGATAATTATTTAGGTGAACAATTAGCTTATGAATAATTCATAAACAATTATGGGGTTGACATGAGAAAGCGTGAGCTGAGGAAGTTCCACACAAACTAGTTCTGGATAAGCCCTTGTGCCACTAGTTTCCCTAGGAATGCTACTCTGTCTAAGGAATTGGTTTTTAATGAGGCAATGCCCGACCAATTTTCGTGAGAGTATTCCTGGTAAATACTTATCACGATACTGCATAATTGTTCTTGGGCATTAAGTAGAGCCTGGAACATAATATAATAAATGTCTAGTCAATATAATTTTAGTTAATTAGAGAGTAGCCACAGCATTTTTAATTAATTAAAATTATATATTAAGTTTAAGATCACACAAAGAATAAGACATAAAATTGTAATTAATTATACTTAATATAATAAAGTTTATCCCACAGGAAATTTTATTATATTCATATAATTAACTATGATAAAATACCATATTATTTTCATAATTTACCCACAGGAATTATGAATTAGAACATAATTTGGTAGTTTTATCATTGAGGATAGAATATCAAATTATTTCGAAAGTACCCATAAAGTAAATAATTTAACATTTCTATCATAAAGATAAGATAATCTATTTGAATAAAAATTTAGCCCACAAACAATTTTTATTAGATATAGATTTGTGCATGTTTTACATTGGTAACACATGCAATTAAGTTATGTAGGCCTCAAATTCTAACATGAGTCTTTTGAACCTTTTACAGTATCTCAACCTGCTAGTTACACTGATATGCACTTAGAAATTCCAGAACTTAGGGGTGACAACTATAAGGTTTGGAAGGAAAGGATTCTCCTTCATTTGGAGTGGATGGACATAGATTATGCTATAAAGAAAGAAGAACCACCTGCGGTAACTGAAAATAGTACTCCTGCTGAAGTTGTGCTATATGAGCGATGGGAGAGATCCAATCGGCTCAGCGTAATGTTCATAAAGACAAAAATTACTGCTAGTATTAGGGGTTCTATCGAACAGTATGATAAAGTCCGAGACTTGCTGAAAGCAATTGACGAACAGTTCGTCACTTCAGAAAAGGCCTTGGCAAGCACCCTAATTATAAATTCTCTTCTCTCCGTCTTACAACCATTAAGGTTGTGCATGACCACATCATGCAAATGCGGGACATTGCGGCTCAACTGAAGAAACTAGAGGTAGATATGTCAGAGTCCTTCCTAGTGCACTTTATTTTGAACACCCTTCCTCAATAGTACGGGCCTTTTAAGATCTCTTATAACACACATAAAGATAAATGGTCCATTAATGAATTGATGACCATGTGTGTTCAGGAAGAGGAGAGGCTTGTTATGGAATTGGGTGAAAGTGCAATGTTGGCTACAGTCCGCGGGAAGAACAAAGTTGATAAAGTCGAAAAATCTCAGGCTTCCACTTCTAAGGCTAATCAGAAGGGGAAAGGTAAAATACCACCTCAAACTGATATTAAGAAGGAAAACAAGTGTTTCTTCTACAAAAAAAAGGGACACATAAAGAAAGATTATGCAAAATTTAAGAAGTGGCTTGAGAAGAAAGGTAATCTATCTTCATTTATTTGTTATGAATCTAATATGGCTAATGTTAATATTAACACCTGGTGGATTGATTCTGGTTCTACAATCCATATTGCGAACTCTTTGCAGGGTATGCAAAACCTAAGGAAACCAGTGGGAAGTGAGTTGTGCATCTCATCAGGCAACAAGATGGGCTCACATTTAGAGGCAATAGGAACATGCACCATTATCTTAAACAGTGGCTTTGTTTTAGTTTTGGAAAAAACTTTTTATATACCAAGTTTCTCACGAAACTTGATTTCTGTTTCTAGACTTGTTCCATTGGGTTTTTCTTTTACCTTTAAAGACAATAAGTTTAGTTTATTTAATAAATCAAATTATGTTAGAAATGGTATTTTATCTGATGGTCCATATTGTATTTACTTACAAAATGAAGCCACTAATAGTTCTTTGCATGTTCACACTGGCACTAAGAGGTATAATATTAATGAGGACTCCTCTATGTTATGGCATCAGAGATTAGGTCATATCTCCATAGATAGGATTAAGAGATTAGTAAATGATGGAGTACTTAGTACTCTAGATTATACTAATTTCGAGATTTGTGTAGACTGCATTAAGGGTAAGCAAACAAACAAGTCTAAGAAGAATGCCAATAGGAGTTCGAACATATTAGAAATCATACATACAGACATATGCTGTCCAGACGCAGATATGCCTGGTCAGAAATATTTTGTCATTTTTATTGACGATTACTCACGATACATGTATGTGTACTTGCTTCATAACAAGCATGAAGGACTGGATGCTTTCAAAGTCTTTAAGGCTGAAGTTGAGAACCAATGCAAGAAGCAAATACAAATAGTGAGATCAGATAGAGGTGGTGAATATTATGGTAGGTACACTGAGAATGGATAGGCACCAGGTCCTTTTGCTAAATTTCTTCAAGAACATGGGATTGTAGCCCAGCACACTTTACCTGGTTCTGCAGATCAGAATGATGTTGCCGAAAGAAGGAACCGAACACTCATGGACATAGTGCGGAGTATGCTTAGTAATTCCAATCTTCCTAAATTTTTGTGGACTGAAGCACTAAAGACGACTGCGTATATATTAAACTGTGTTCCAACAAAGGCTGTCCCAAAGACACCTTTTAAATTGTGGAAAGGTTGGAAACCGAGTTTGCGACATATGCGTGTTTGGGGTTGTCCGTCTGAAGTGAGGATATATAACCCACAAGAAAAGAAGTTGGACCTAAGGACAATTAGTAGTTTCTTCATTGGCTATGCTGAAACGTCTAAGGGTTATAGGTTTTACTGTCCATCTCGCTCTACTAGGATTGTGGAATCAAGAAACGCAAAGTTTCTTGAAAATGACATGATCAATGGGAGGGATCGGTTCAGGGATGTAATTCATGCTCGTGATCATGCAGAAACTCAACCTTTCACGTCATTAGAAAGATTAGTAATAGTTCATAGAACACCGCAAGTTCTAATTGGTGTTGAACAACCAGTCGCTGAAATTCCACAAATTGCTGAAAACCTTCCAGTGGATCAACAAGTTCAGGAATTACCTCAAGATCCTGAAGAAATAGTTGAATCACAAGCTCCTCAGGGAGAAAGTGTTCCAACTTTAAAGCGATCTACTCGTTAAAGGAAATCGGCAATTCCTAGTAATTACATAGTGTATCTACAAGAAAGTGACATTTGAGCCGAAAATGATCCTGAAATATTTTCACAAGCTATAAGTTGCAAAGAATCTAATTTGTGGCATGATGCCATGAAAGATGAAATGAATTCCATGAAGAGCAACGGAGTCTGGAATCTTGTAGAGTTGCCTAATGAGGCGAAGGCCATTGGCTGTAAATGGGTCTTTAAGACCAAAAGAGACTCATTATGCAATATTGAAAGATATAAAACGAGACTCGTTGCAAAGGGGTTCACACAAAAGAAAGAAATCGATTACACAAAGACTTTTTCTCCTGTATCTAAGAAAGATTCTCTTCGTATAATTTTGGCATTGGTTGCACATTTCGACCTTGAGTTGTAATAAATGGATGTGAAAACAGCATTTCTTAATGGTGATCTAGAAGAGGAGGTGTACATGAAACAACCTGAAGGTTTCTCTTCTAGTGAAGGTGAGCATTTGGTTTGCAAGCTTAAGAAATCCATATACGGTTTAAAACAAGCCTCCCGTTAATGGTATTTCAAATTCCATGGAGTAATTTCTTCATTTGGTTTTGTTGAAAACTCCATAGATCAATGTATATACCAGAAGGTCAGTGGGAGTAAAATTTGTTTTCTTGTTTTATATGTGGATGATATTTTACTTGCAACTAATGATAAGGATATGCTACACGAGGTAAAACAATTTCTCTCTAAAAATTTTGATATGAAAGATATGGGTGAGGTATCTTATGTCATTGGCATAAAGATCCATAGAGATAGATCTCGTGGTGTTTTAGGTATATTACAGGAAACCTATATCAACAAAGTTTTGGAGAGATTTCAGATGAAGGATTGTTCACCGAGTGTTGCTCCCATTGTGAAAGGCGATAAGTTCAGTTTAAACCAATGCCCGAAGAATGAGTGAGAGAGGGAATCTATGAAAAATATTCCATATATTTCTGCAGTTGGAAGCCTTATGTATATTCAGGTCTGGACAAGACCTGACATTGCATATGCTGTTGGGATGTTAGGGCGATATCAAAGTAACCCAGGTATAGACCACTGGAGAGCTGCAAAGAAAATCATGAGGTATCTCCAAGGAACTAAAACTTGCATGCTTATATATAGACAGACGGACAACTTGGATGTGGTTGGCTATTCTGACACAGACTTTGCTAACTGTGTTGATTCTCGCAAATCAACGTCCGAGTACATTTTCATTATGGCTGGTGGAGCTATTTCATGGAGAAGTGTCAAACAGACTTTGATTGCCACTTCTACTATGGAAGCCGAGTTCATCTCTTGTTTTGAGGCTACTTCACAAGGTGTATAGCTTAAGAGTTTCATTTCTGGGCTTAGAGTTATGGATTCTATTTCTAGACCATTAAGGATTTTCTGTGACAACTCAATTACCGTATTCTTGGCTAAGAATAATAAGAGTAGAAGTCGAAGTAAGCATATCGACATTAAGTACTTAGCTATTAGAGAACATGTTAAAGAAAAGAAAGTGGTCATTGAGCATATTAACACTGAGTTGATGATTGCTGATCCTTTGACTAAGGGTATGCCACCGTTGAAATTCAAGGATCATGTAGAGAGAATAGGACTTGTTTCCTCTTTATAATTGTATATATACATTCAGTTTATTAACGAAATTTTTATGCATTCAGTTATTTTCTCATTTACGTATGTACTTTATTTGAGAAAATGCGTTTTATTCTGGACCTAGAATAAACATAGGATTTATTCATTAAGTTTTGTTACCACATTAAGAACTTGGGAAGCAAAATACATTGTAATACATAGTTGATAATACTCGCATTTATGGGGACCTATCACTATGATTCATGTATTTTGTTACTCAAGAAAATTTGGGTCAACGTTTGCACCAAGTGAGAGAATGTAACGTTTTAACGTTACAAAAATAATGGTGCAACAGTAAGCACCAGTAAATGGCCTTATATGGCTATTGATGCTCGGAAGTAGTAACCGGTTTCGGTTACGAAACCAAATTTAAAGGTTCTTGATGGGAGAACCTCTATAAATACGAATTTGGGTCCTCTCACTGCTCAATGATTACATACATACATCATCAATCACAATGAGCAAGTGTGAGAAACAGAGTGAATAATTTTCCGTAATTTTTCTCAGTTTCAATGGCTGGAGGTTAGTTAAGTTTACTGTTTATATGTTTCAATCAATCAGAAACATGTTTTAGATAATTGTTTTACTTACACATACACCATGAAAGGATAAAATCTTATGTAGTTCTTATTCATGCGAAATAATAAGTTATTAAAATTGTAAATCAGAGAAAACATAGAATATGATTGGAATTATCATTTGGATTATGTGTAATGAAGAAGAACATATAGTATATATAGGCAAAAGTGAACCTTAAATATATAATCCTATAAGGATTAATTGCAAAAAAGAATCCCTAAAGTTTGACCTTTCTGTAATTTAAACTATGAGTTTTAGTTTTTGAGGGGAAAAAAAAAACTACGCATTTTGAAATTCAAAAAATTTGCACCTTCAGCCCATATTTTGACAAATTTATTCCCAAAAAATTGTGAATCAAGACCCAGATTATATTATTCTTATTTTCATAAAGTTAAATATTTACAAAAAGTATCGTTTGAACTAACATAAAGTGGGCAAAATAAGAATAGAAGGTACAAATTTATAGAATTTCAAAATGTGGATGTATTTTTTTGTGAAAACTAAAATTTATTAAAGTTTAAATTGCATAAAAGCTAAACATGAGTGCACTTTTTTTTTTCAATTATCTCATCTCATAATAAAAATATAATCAATTAAATATTATCTCCAGATAATTTGGTGGTAGAACACTAGAATACTAGTTAGATAAAGTCTGAATTCAAATATAAATATTTTGATAATAATAAATAATAATTACCATTTTATTAAAATACAAAGGCCACATAAAAGTATAAATATTGGTTTGAAATTCGAAATCTAAATATTCTGATAATTACAAATAATAAATATCATTTTATTATAATACAAATACTATTAGTATAAATACTTTTAACATGCAATAAAATGAGTAGAGTAGACCGAATTTTGACCCTAAACACAAATGATGTCATCAGAGCATCGCCCTTCCAAATCTTCATGATATATATATATATATATATAATTATTATTATTTTTCTTTTCTACCATATAGATGTATAGATGTGCACTTATATTTTCTTGAAAAAAAAAAAAAAAAAAAGAAATTCGTATTGTCTATATTGAAAGGAAAGAGCATGAGAATGTCCCAGATCAAGTATAGTTTCCGCGTTCTTTTATAATTTCTAGCTTTTGAAAGAGAAAAGAGAAAGAAAGAGGGATCGTAAACGACATAATTTTCTTGATGTATTCGTCTCACTTAATGTATCTTCACCGTCACTTCGTATGGGGCCCACAAGAGAATCAACTTGCGCCGTATGATGAATTGAAGGTCAACAAAAGAAAAGGGTGGCGTGTTTGGTTATAAGAAATTAGTAACATGAAAAAACCGTGTGTCGCGTCCGCAATCACGGACATTATACAATCATCCAGCAAGGCATGTGAAAGCAGAGCCAACGCGCTTCAGCTTAGCTTTGTTCCTCTACTTCTAAACCCTACCATAACAAGGCATTCATCTCATTGAACTCGTAATAGAATCCCTACTTCTAGCTACGTGGCAGGAATTCATTGGTTGACATATATATGGAGGAGGAAAAGGAATTTTTGTTGAATTGGAATTTGGACCCTATCACCGCTTTTACGACCCCAAGAAACACTTATATGGCACTCTCCAACCGATACCCACTTCATCTTTTTCTTTTTTTCTTTTCTTTTTCAAAAAAAAACTTTAATTTGTTTCATTTTAATTTTTGTTTTGGTTTATCATCTTATTTTGGTTGCTTGACTTCCCTTCTACTATAATAGGCTTTAAATATGCCACAGCCACTTACCTCTTAGCCGTATCAAAGTGTGTCTCTTATCTCTAGGTAACCATTCTTTTAATTAAACTTTGGAATAGAGAGATCACTATTCTATTTCTTTTTTTCATTCCTTCTGCTGCCACCTTTTATAGTTTCATTTCTTATTCCATTGTTCCATTTCTCAATCTCCTAATGTTGGTGCTAAGTACTTCAGCCAAAAGTGCTGTACGGCACTTTGGTTTGATTCTTTTGGTATTGGGTCTTGTTTGTGCTGAAGATCCATACAGATTCTTTGACTGGAATATTACTTACGGAGATATATATCCACTCGGAGTTCGCCAAAGGGTTTGTATATATACACCTCTCTTCTAACTCCACCAATGTTTCGAAAGTCACATTAATTATATGTGTGTTAATGTTGCACTAAATAGTATATAGCACTCTTTGGCTTAATTTGGTTTGTATACAATTAATGTATCTCTTTCAAAATTTGGAAGCAGGGAATTCTAGTGAATGGTCAGTTTCCGGGGCCCGACATTTACTCAGTTACGAACGACAACCTCATTATCAATGTTCATAACAGCTTACCGGAGCCTTTCCTCATTTCATGGTGAGAGCTCTTTCTATCAATTTGCTTTCTCATTTACTTTGCTTGCTCTTTTGGAGCAAAGAGACCTTTAGTTTCCTGTAACGTTGATTAACTTGTTTTTTAAATTGTTTTGACGTTCTTTTTAGCCTTTTTCTGTTTTCAGAAAAAGAAATGTAGATACGTATAAAAGTTCTTTTTATTATTTTCATTACGGGTTTTGAGAATAACAAAACAATATTCTTTGGATAGTCTCTTTTATCCCACCTCCATGATCAAGGTATCATGTTCATTTGTATGATATTTTTCATCTTTGACATTTTTTTTTTCATGTTTTGGGGAACAACCTTCTTTGCTCTTGTTGTTCTACCAAATTCTTTAAAAATCAGTTTTCAGCAAACCAATGCCATTTTTGCGCTTTATTATTTATTTATTTGTATTATGTACTTTTAGCATGCACATAAAATCAGAATGTTTATGATTAATATTAGCTTTATTTGTGGTAAAATAATCTGAACATTTTCATATATATATATATATATATATATCTCCATTTCAAATTTAAATATATGTATATTTATAAATTTATATCACTGTATTATCTCTTCCAATCATATAGAAAATTACTTAATGCGAAAAGGAAATTTAAAATTAAGTGTGTGAACACGTTTTCTAAATAATGTAAATTTGCCTTCGAGTATATTTTGACGAAGAAATATTCTAATAGCAGCCAGCCACTTTGGTCGAAAGATTAATTATCACTACTTTTAAATTTCCAAATTAAGTGGCTTGTAAATTAGGATTAAACTTATATTAAATAAAAAAAATAAAAATAAAAAACCTTTAGGAATATAGCAATGATTTATCATATATGTTAATATCGTACACGTAATGCTAACTAGACGGTTGCATCACGTAATAAAACAGCTAGTACACGTAAACACCCAAAATGACTGAAAAGGGTTTAGAACATTAATCAGGCTACTCAATTTGTGAGTAATTAAAAACAAAAATAAAAATGTAACTACGTTGACAGGCAAATGTTATTGAGGCCAGTTGGTGATCGTAATAGGCCTACACGCCGTTCTGATGCATGTAACAGTTGGAAGACATAGTTCGTGTGAATAGGATTTTAACTTTCATTTATACCATTTTTCTTTTCCATCTTGGATAAATGCATGTATTAATTTTATTACTTTCTTACGTAGAGGGTGGGGGGCTTAGGTCAAAGTTCTCTTTGGAGAGCCCTCAATCGGTTGGATCCTTCTTTTAATTTTCTTTTTGCTTTGTATAGTGTCTGCCAAATATTGCTTATTCATGTTAGGAGGTGGAAAAAGTGGATTTCCTCTAGAAAAATGCTTTCTTTTCTTTTACAATTACAAGACCTCTAGAAAAATGCTTATAATCAATTATGGTGTACTCCAATTTGACAAAAAGAAAGTTACAGGGTTCGAATATGTGGATATCTCTACCTTTGGCCCAACCAGAATTGTGATTGTTTTCTTTTTTCTTTTTTTTTTTTCTTTTTTTTTTTGAGTTGAAAGTTCTGAATATGTTGTGTTCCCTGCATTCCGTTCTTCATGAACACACTAGGTAATAATAAATAAACAAACAAACGAGCTGCATAGATAACTATAATGCTATTGAAGTTGAACTAAAATATTTTATTTTTAATTTTTTTTAAAAAAAAGGAATGGAGTACAAAATAGGAAAAATTCATTCCAAGATGGTGTGTACGGGACCACATGCCCAATTCCACCTGGCAAGAACTTCACCTATAAATTACAAGTGAAAGACCAGATTGGAAGCTTCTACTACTTTCCATCTCTGGGCTTCCACAAGGCCGCTGGTGGATTTGGAGGTATCAGAATCCTCAGTAGGCCCAGAATTCCAGTCCCATTTCCTGAACCTGCTGGAGATTACACTCTCCTAATTGGAGATTGGTTCAAGATTGACCATCAGGTATTTCACCTTTTTTTTTTTTTTGTCTCTAAGATTTTGAATTGACCCCAAAAAAAATAAAGAACAAAAAAGTAAATAGCCAAACAGTCTTATGCTGCTATAAATTTCCATATTAATTTTTTTTTCCTTTTTTTTTTTACAATATTTCAGAAATTGAAGTTCATTCTAGAAGCTGGTCACAGGCTTCCTAACCCAGATGGTGTTTTAATCAATGGCCGTGGAAATGGTACTTCGTTCACATTCGAACCAGGTAATTGGTTTTAGACATGTACAACTTTTTAGTGCCATTTTTTTTCTTCTTAAAAATAGAAAAAAGCTTAAAGTAATGTTTTGTATTTGTTATAGGTAAGACCTACAGGCTTAGGATATCCAACGTGGGGACCCAAAATTCGCTCAATTTCAGAATTCAGGGCCACAAAATGACATTGGTCGAAGTTGAAGGGACCCACACTATCCAGACCACTTATTCGTCGCTTGACGTCCACGTAGGCCAGTCATACTCTGTGCTTGTCACAGCCGATCAGGCCCCTCAGGACTATTACATTGCGGTCTCAACCCGCTTCACCAACCAGATCCTCACCTCCACTGCGGTTCTTCACTATAGCAACTCGGCCCGTAAAGTATCAGGCCCAATTCCAGGTGGGCCGACTACGGAAATTGATTGGTCCTTCAATCAGGCCCGGTCCATTAGGTAATCTCTTTCTCCATTTACCATTTCCCACTCAATTATTAATTTTTTCTTTTTCGACACAAAAATTTTTAATGACTCAAGTAATCTGATTAATCGATCAAGTAGTAGAGCCAGTTGATAATAAGCCTATTTGGTTGAAATTTCAAAACAACTTTTGGCCTTTGAAACTATTCCAAAATAAGCTAGAGTCACGTAACTTTCTCTAGTAATAATTTCATAGCACATGTGCCTTTATTTTTTTCCGTGTTTACTCTTACCTAAATAAATGACCCCCAAAAAAAATGTTTGTCCTAAAATTCTCTTTTTAGATATATAATCCAAACAATATAGTGAAAATTATAAGTTTGACTTCTCTTATTTTACTGTATAAATAACTATAATTTAGGAAAAGTCCACTCTAATAAGACTTTAAGTGAATCTTAAGCGAAATATAGAACCCATGTGAGGGATTGTACTAAGTTTCATATGCATGTGATCTACATTTTCAGGACTAACCTAACAGCTAGTGGACCAAGGCCAAACCCACAAGGGTCGTACCACTATGGTCAGATTAACATATCAAGGACCATAAAGCTAGAGAGCTCATCAGCTCAAGTGAATGGCAAGCAGAGATATGCACTTAACAGCGTGTCCTTTATCCCGGCGGACACCCCCCTTAAGCTGGCGGACTACTTCAAAATTGGAGGCGTTTTTAAAGTTGGAAGCATCCCAGATAACCCTTCTGGCAAACAAATGTACCTTGACACATCGGTCTTGGGTGCTGATTATAGGGCCTTCATTGAGATTGTTTTCCAGAACCGCGAAAATATTGTACAGAGCTATCACCTTGATGGATACAACTTTTGGGTCGTAGGGTAAGTCCTGAAATCATGAGAATCTAATTAATAAGAGTTTTATAATTTGAAGCTTGAGATTTCATTCAGAAGCTTCACCAATCAAATACTTACAATCTATTTCTTTGTTAACTCTCCACAAAATGACTACGTTATTTAGAAGGATGTGGAGGTTATTTGATTACTAGGACATAAGGAGAACATGAAAAATTAAAGACAAGTGATATCATTTCTAGAACGTGACAAAAGCACGATGAAATTGTCAATTTTCTTTTGCTGACAATATATAGTGATAATAGCGAGTCCACAAAAATTAATTGGCAAAAGTAAAAATTCACACTTGAATAGCATGTTTTATTTTTCTTTTTTAAAGGATAAGATGTTTTATGTTCTAATTGAACTTGAATTTCAGAATGGATGGAGGACAATGGACCCCGGAAAGTAGAAAAAAATACAATCTTGCAGATGCAGTTTCAAGGTGCACCACACAGGTTTGTTACCCTGATAAACTAGGGACCTTTTTTTTTTTGGAGGATAACTTTAGACTAATTAGTTTGATAAATTAACTTGAGATTTTTTCTTTTTTTTTTTTTTTTGGTGATGTGTGTGAAAATGAAGACTAATTAGTTTTAGTTGCTATAATTATGTGGAGATTAATAAATTAAATCGGAAATTTATGGTTTTTGTTACAGGTCTATCCCAAGTCTTGGACCGCCATTTACGTGGCATTGGACAACGTGGGTATGTGGAATTTGAGGACGGAGTTTTGGGCAAGGCAGTACCTTGGTCAACAGTTCTATCTCAGAGTTTACACGCCTGTGCAGTCAACACGTGATGAATACCTAATTCCCCAAAATGCCCTTCTCTGTGGAAAAGCCGCTGGCAAAAGCACAACCTCTCCGTAAACAAGCAGCTGTTATTAATTGATACAGAACGAGAATGTTAAACATTTAAAATTTTTAGTTAAATTAAATTAATCAACCCAATTTAAGTCTTATTCTTTACCATATACATTCATTTGTACGTTTGTATGTAAGCATTTATATGTTGGCTAAATAAATTATATACTGCATTATTTTATTAAAAACAGTTAATCCTAGCTCTTTTAGCCAATTTGCAAAGTTACTGAAAAAAAAAAAAAAAAAAAGAAGAAAAACAGCAGCTTACTTAGAGTATCCCAACTCAATATTACGCAATTGGATCCCATGATCCCATCCTATATGTCAACGTAAAATTTGGCATTTCTTCCAAAAATTGATTTAAATTGAACATAATGGTAGATAATCAACTTGTCAAGCACATATAGTTGGATAGAAATAAGTCGACAAAGGCGATAGTTTCTTTACTAAATTTTTTTCTCAAGCTAGACAAAAGGATATAATTGTCTTAATTTCTCAAACTATTATGGGGTCAATATTATCATTTGCTTTCAACAAGTAGATGTGATGATCATGATGCCTGTGCCTTACTATTAATTATTTAGAATTTTAAATTTTCTGGTAATGCAAAGGTTGACATTCCATGACCTTTTTATATTTATTTTTTTTAAGTTTGTGTAATAGATACAACAGTTCTGTCTCATTACTCAACTTCGGAACATAAAAAGAGAAAATAAGCAAAACAACGATATATATCTATATGTAGGTTTGGCCGATGTATTAGTTACCCGTTCATGAAAACACACACAGCTAGTTATTGCCTTGAAACTCAAGGTGCTGTTTAGTTGGGGTGAATTGGCTTAAGAAAAGAATCGTTACTCCTAAGAAAAACTCATTCAAGTGTTTGGTTTGATCTTGAAGAGAGTAAAGCTCATTTCATTGGTAATTATAATTCACTACAAGAAAGCAGGTCTATAGCGACGACATCTATAGCGACGACATATAGTCGCCGCTATAGATTCTATTTATAGCGACGACACGCCGATAGTCGTCGCCATTGAGCAAAAATCTATAGCGACTACATTTGTCGTCGCTATAGATGTAAAACTTAGCGACGACTCCCAGATGTCGTCGCTATAGATGGTACGGGAAAACGCGCCCCTATACAATAAACTACCCGCGGGAAAGTAGGCGCCTTTATGGGGAATATTGAAAATATCAGATCCTATAGCGGCGACATTTGTCGTCGCTACAGAGTTTTTAAATTTCTTTTATAATTTAAAATCTGAATTAATTAATAAAAAAATTTAAAAGCTCTATAGCGACGACAATAATGTAGTCACTATAGAGTTTTAAAATTCTTTTATAATTTAAAATACGAATTAAATAATAATTAAATCTATAGCGACGACATTTTGTCGTCGCTTGACCCGAAAAAAATTAAAATTAAAACGGTGTCGTTGGGTATATAGCGACGACATTTTACAGATATAGCGGCGACAAATGTCGCCGATATAGGTCCTGCACCATAAAAACTTCCAGATCGTCTTCTTCGTCTATTTTTGGTCGAAAAAATTTCTCTCTCTCTCTCTTTCTTCTCTCTCTCTCTCCCCAACCCGCCGGCTCCCTTACTTGGCGATTTCTCTCTCTATCTGAAGGTATTTTCTCTCTCTCTCTCTCTCTCTCTCTCTAACTATCTCCCTCTCTCTCTAACTCTCTCTCTCTCGGTCTAACGCTCTCTCTCTCTATCTCTCTCAGTTTTTTGCTCCGCCACCTCCTCCTCCGACGCCGCCGTGAACCTCCTCCGACCGGTCAGTTTTTTTTTTTTAATTTTTTTTACACTATTAAAACTATTTTGTGAATTAATTATTAAAAATATAAAAAATGAGAATATGTTTGTTAGATTAGGGTTTTGTTAGTTTTGTTAAATCTAATTGTTAATAATATGTTAGTTTTATAGAATAGTTAAAAATAAATGGGTTAGATTATTATTAAATTTGTATTTATATTAGTAGTTAAAAATAATAAGTTAGTTTATTTTATTTAAATTGTGTAATATGATTTTCCTATATTAGATTTGTGATTTTGTTAGATAATGTAGGATTATTTTGGATTTGTGATATNGCCACCTCCTCCTCCGACGCCGCCGTGAACCTCCTCCGACTGGTCAGTTTTTTTTTTTTAATTTTTTTTACACTATTAAAACTATTTTGTGAATTAATTATTAAAAATATAAAAAATGAGAATATGTTTGTTATATTAGGGTTTTGTTGGTTTTGTTAAATCTAATTGTTAATAATATGTTAGTTTTATAGAATAGTTAAAAATAAATGGGTTAGATTATTATTAAATTTGTATTTATATTAGTAGTTAAAAATAATAAGTTAGTTTATTTTATTTAAATTGTGTAATATGATTTTCCTATATTAGATTTGTGATTTTGTTAGATAATGTAGGATTATTTTGGATTTGTGATATGGTGAGATTATTTTATTTTTAAGAATATTGTTGGATTTATTTTGTTATATTAAAAGATTTTTTAGATTATGTTGGTTTGTGGTTAAATTGAATATGTGAGATTAAAGGTTGTGTGAAAATGATATATGAAAAAATTATATTTGTAAGTAATATAATTTTTGGTCTATGTTGTGTATTTAAATTTAGATTTATGTTAGATTAGATTAGAAATAATAAAATTTGATTAATATGAATGTTAGATTAGTGATTTAATTTATTGATAAATAATGAAATTAGATTAGATTAGATTAGATTAGATTAAATTTTGTAATTTAATTAGAAATATGATCTAATAATGAAAAATGTGATAAAAATTAATAAATGATAATATGAATAATTAAATAAATTATTAGTTTAATTTAATTTAATAAGGTATAATAATAACAATAATATTACACAAAATAAGTAAAAGGTAATAGTCTATATCCAAAGACAATAATTTAATTCAGACAATAAAAAAATACCCAAAAATACACATATAATACACGAAATGACCCAAAATACCCCTACAGTAATAAAGTAGTCATAATATTTTATGATATGAAAAAATAAAAATTTAATTATCGAAATACTCAAAATGGCTCTAGAGTAATGAAATACAAAAAAAAGTAATAAAATATGTAAAAAATGAAAATTGAGTCAAAAATACCCAAAATGCCCCTAGAGTAATGAAAAACTCAAAATGGTTTTAGAGTAAATAAAAAACACATAATATTAAAAAATATAATAAAATACAAATATAATTCATAAAATACCCAAAATGCCCTTAGACTAATACATTACAAAAAAAGTAATGAAATATGTAAAAAATAAAAATTGAGTCAAAAATACCCAAAATGCCCCTAGAGTAATGAAAAACTCAAAATAGTTTTAGAGTAAATAAAAACACATAATATTAAAAAATATAATAAAATACGAATATAATTCATAAAATACCCAAAATGCCCTTAGACTAATACATTACAAAAAAAGTAATGAAATATGTAAAAAATAAAATTTGAGTAAAAAATACCCAAAATGGTTTTAGAGTAAATAAAAAACACATAATATTAAAAAATATAATAAAATACGAATATAATTCATAAAATACTCAAAATGCCCTTAGACTAATACATTACAAAAAATGCCCTTAGACTAATACTCGTACATGTGATGATCAAGACCATTCCAAACGAGTTGACATGTCAGGACACAAGTTGTTTTCACAGTTATAATGTGTATATTTATTTGTTGACATAGTGACTTTAATACATGCATGCATTATTTTAGTCCGAAAAGAAATAAGCATAGACCCATTCAGGAGTTGATGAGAGATTATGCATCTCGATATCGATTCTTGAATTGTCCCGTTTGGACAGTTTGGGATTACACGTTATGTGTTGTCGTTCACTTATAAATATTGTTCTTTGGTCAATTTCTGATGGTATCTCCCTGTATTCTCCGGGTGTGTACATATATGTACCACACTTAGGGGAATTGTGGGAAAATGCTGCCGGAATTTTGGCCTGAACGGAACAATATTTGAGTGAATGATGAACCATATAACAAAGTAATCTTGAATGGGATAGGACCTTACCCTTTAGAAGTGGAGTGATAAGGTAGATAGGTGTATTTAGGATATATTATAATCATGCATATAATTATTGACAATATTTTCTAACTCGTTCTGACATCAAACCGCAAGTACTGCTAAAATATGTCAGTTGACAAGAGTTGGATACTTTTGAGGAACCGCTTTTCTAAGGAATATTGGAATGGTGCAATGACATTTCTTGATAGGGCAAAAAGTTATGTGAATGACCAAGGCAAAATTCATTGTCCATGTAAGGAATGTCGCAATGTGTTACATAAGGCACTTGATGTGGTGAAGACGCATATAATAACTCATGGATTCGATGTAGACTATACCACTTGGACATTTCATGGAGAAGTTGATGATGTGGATATTCCGCAAAATGACCTGCATGGAGGTAGTGTTGTAGTAGATGAGATGGTAAATGTGATATAGAAGACGTAGAAGAATTGGAGATGGGTGATGATAATGGAACTGATCAAGATGAACATGAAAATTATATTGATAGCGATGATGATTAATATGAAAATGTCATTAATTATGTATTTTATGATAATATTTATTACATTGTTAATAAAATATATTTTTTATGAAAATCATTTCTATATGCATCATANTCGTACATGTACTCTTAAAAAATCAAAAATCTCTTTCTTAAATCATGAACAGTAGAATGGTCAGGACACGTAAACTGGTTTGGTATGTTCTTGATCATAACAGTTAGAGTTATTCAATTGTGATGATCAAGACCATTCCAAACGAGTTGACATGTCAGGACACAAGTTGTTTTCACAGTTATAATGTGTATATTTATTTGTTGATATAGTGACTTTAATACATGCATGCATTATTTTAGTCCGAAAAGAAATAAGCATAGACCCGTTCAGGAGTTAATGAGAGATTATGCATCTCGATATCGATTCTTGAATTGTCCCGTTTGGACAGTTTGGGATTACACGTTATGTGTTGTCGTTCACTTATAAATATTGTTCTTTGGTCAATTTCTGATGGTATCTCCCTGTGTTCTCCGGGTGTGTACATATATGTACCACACTTAGGAGAACTGTGGGGAAATGCTGCCAGATCTTCGGCCTGAACGGAACAATATTTGAGTGAATGATGAACCATATAACAAAGTAATCTTGAATGGGATAGGACCTTACCCTTTAGAAGTGGAGTGATAAGGTGGATAGGTAGATTTAGGATATATTATAATCATGCATATAATTATTGACAATATTTTCTAACTCGTTCTGACATCAAACAGCAAGTACTGCTAAAATATGTCAGTTGACAAGAGTTGGATACTTTTGAAGAACCGCTTTTCTAAGGAATATTGGAATGGTGTAATGACATTTCTTGATAGGGCAAAAAGTTATGTGAATGACCAAGGCAAAATTCATTGTCCATGTAAGGAATGTCGCAATGTGTTGCATAAGACACTTGATGTGGTGAAGACGCATATAATAACTCATGGATTCGATGTAGACTATACCACTTGGACATTTCATGGAGAAGTTGATGATGTGGATATTCCGCAAAATGACCTACATGGAGGTAGTGTTGATGATTATATAGAAGATGAAGAAGAATTGGAGATGGGTGATGATGATGAAACTGATCAAGATGAACATGAAGATTATATTGATAGCGATGATGATTAATATGAAAATGTCATTAATTATGTATTTTATGATAATATTTGTTACATTGTTAATAAAATATATTTTTTATGAAAATCATTTCTATATGCATCATATCATATTTATACTATTCATCATAATTCTTTAGTTATGGCTACTGTTGGGCCCACATATCATGGAGGAGATGCAGGTGGAGACCCCCCACCAGACCCGTTTAGGATTCCTGCCCCGTGTCAATCAGGTACAAGGAATATATACATTTATCGTTCATTTCATTTGATTGATTATTAACAATATTTTTGATCTTTTGTAGAGCCGATCGGTAAGAGGAAACGTTCAAAGAATAGATCTTTGAACTTGCAGGAGAAGCTCGATTCCTTGCAGCCAGGTCAACGACTCCCGATCTCGTTTGACAAGACGGGAGCTACATAGAGAGCTGTTAAAGAGAACCAGAAGTATTTTTCCCGTCTCATTGGGGTACTCGTCAGGAAGAATACAGAACCTTTTCACAAGAGTTGGGCAAAGGTTCATGCTGAACAGAAGGCGAAAATAGAGCCTGGTGTGAAGGTAACAATTTTTTTATTATTATATCCTTGTATTTTATTTAAATTATTTTTGTTCAATACTTTATTTTTTGGTTGCAGAAGTACTTCTAATATAAAGATGTGAGTAATGACGAGCTACCTTGGGTATCCCAAGGTATCGACCGTACTGCTCAAGACATCTATAAGAACTGGAAGAATGAGCTCAATGAACACTTCAAGGTCAATGGCGGAGACGAGAACAATCTTGACCTTCCCCGGGCTCGTCGTTCTGTTCCTCCTGATATGACTCAGGAGGTTTGGAACAAGTGCGTTGATTATTTCAGCTCTGAGGAGTTTAGGGTTAGTATTTCATTAAATTTGTCTTTTACTACATTAATTTTATAACTATTACATTATTAACTAATGACTTTAAAATGACAGGCAATCTCTAGGAGGAATGCTGGTAATAGGGGACAGATGAAGTATGTTAGTAGGCAGGGGCCTAAGTCCACTATTGCAAGTATATATGATATGGTAATCTTCTTACAATTTATTTCTTACTTTTATATTTTTTTATTGCTTTTGTTTATGTACTTATCAAATTCAATGCACAGGGGAATCCTGAGACAGGAGAGATGCAATCGATCGCAGAGAACTATCGACTGAGGTATATGGATCCTGTGACTGGCATGTGGCCTTCTGAAGAGGTTGAGCAGAATTATGTGAGTAACCTATAAATTATTTGTATTCATTTATTGTCTACTAATTATATTTTTTTTTACTAACTTTTTTCTAACTATTTTTAGCATAAGATGGTTGAGATTCGCACGACTCAGTTGCAGTTGCAGGCATCTTCATCTGCCTCCGGTTCATCGATACAGTCTGCACCACCTCGTATTGATGAGACATTGATTGCTGACGAGGTGCTTGGTGTTAGGAGAGGGTATAGGAGAGGAGTTGGTCCGAAACTCAAGGGAGCTGCTAGCACTTCTTCTACAGCAGCTTCTCCACCACGGGATCCTCCTGTGCCCGACTCTGAGTTGCGAGACTTTTTTAGCCAGACACAGAGTTATTTGGCTGCTGCCCACCAGCGTGAATCAGTTCTCCTGGCACAATATGATGCAGAGAGGCAGTACTTCAACGAACAACTGCGTTACATGTCTAGCGCATTGGCGAGTTTGGTTCCAGGATTCCATATGTCAATCCAACCGCCTGCTGCTCCTGATATTCTTCCGATGCCCCCACCACCTACATTGCCTCCGAGATTCCGATTTCAACCTCCTCCGCCGACTTCCGACACCCAAGACAACGCAGATGAGGATGACACCGACTTGGATAGTTAGCTACCTAGAGACCTCAAATTTTTTCTTGTTCAGTACTTTTATTAAATTGTTTTTACTGTGTATGTTTGTTATGGAATTATAATGTGTATTTTTTTTATGACATTATTCTTTTATGAAATTATTCTTAATTTTAATTTAAAATTATATTTTATGTTTNCAACAATGTCGTCGCTATTATGTCGCCACTATACATATATTTAAATATACATTTTTTAAAAAATAAAACCTATAGCGACGTCGCTATAACTAAATTTAAGTATTTATTTTTTAAAAAAATATACGTATAGCGACGATAAATGTCGTCGCTATAACTAAATTTAAGTATTTATTTTTTAAAAAATATATACCTATAGCGACGACATTTGTCGTCGCTAAAACGTAACGACGACCACTATCGTCATTTTTGGTCATCCTACGACGAGGTTTTAGCGACGACTTTGTAGTCGCTATAGTTAACTATGCCGACGACACGGTTGTCGTCGTTATATAGGTCTATACCGACGACAGATTTACGACGACAATGTCGTCGCTATATATCTATAGCGACGACTTGTTTCCCTATAACGACGACATTTGTCGCCACCACAGGCACCTTTTCTTATAGTGATTTAGCTACATAGTTGAAAAGCCTTTTCTAAACTAAATGAGTTGAAAGGGCTTTCTATTCCAGCTCACAATTCAAATGCCCTAAATTATCCTCATCTAAATAGGTTATATCAAGTATGTATAATTATGTTGTATGAATAATTATACAAAAATATTAATTTCTCATAAAATAAAAAATATTTTTTTTATTTAAAATAATTATAAAATTCTCAAAACACTATTATATGATTTCAGAAAATAACACATCAAAGCGTATACGGTTTGATATGTTATACCGTTTCTGAAATCCTGTATAACACATCAAACCATATGTGCTTTGATGTGTTATTTTCTGAAATCATGTACTCCTAAGCATAATCCCACGAAGAAAGAAATATCAATGAATTATAGAATATCCAATACATTCTTATGTTATATTATTAACCAGGTAGTGCCATTTCACACTCATATATTACATATAAATATATAATTTTTACTATAATTTATAATAATAATAAAAAGAACAGAAATGATATATCTGTATTTAAAATTTTTATTTTTTTAAAAAAGAATTTTCTAATGCAAAAAATACATAAATATATAAATGAATCAATTTTTGTACTAATTTTTTAATAGTAAGGTATTTTCGTCTATATAATATTAATTTCATTCCATTCCATAATAAACTAAACATAGTAATCCCTATTCAGACACTAATTCCAACGTGTCAACCAAACAACTCAATCAATTTTATTTTTCATTCCATTCCTATTACCATTCCTACTCCTTGTCCATTTTTGTTTAGCAACTAAATGCCACCTAAGCTCTATTTTGATCTCTTTCATATAGTGTAAAAATTGCTTAGACAAACGTATCCTTTTGGGGCTGAATCACGCTAATATTTTTAGTTTTCTTTATTGTTTTATAATTACTTTTACGTAATACATTCATAATTTCTTATCGCAATTATTTCTTTAGCAAAACCTTCATCAACAAGCATTATATACACATATACACATATATGTAGATAATAATACGAAATATTAACCCAAAAATTAAGAAAAACAAACGTGACCAGCATATATCAACCATAATCTAACATGTGATCCATACCTTAGCTAGGCACAACATTTCAACATAAAATACTCAATATAATATTATCGCCTAATGAAATTTCATTAGACCGTGCTTTCCATACACTTATTATCATGCACCGCGGATTTTCCATACAAAGTCAACGGTTACTCATTAAGTTCACCAAAAATAAAAAATTATGTTGCACTTAACGGGGTCATCTAACTATTAATCAGCAACACAGCCAACACTAACCACCACAAAGATTAATATATACTAGAGACTATACGATACTAATTTGCTCTAAAATTTTCTACATCCAATGACATAACCGTTTATAAATTAGCCTCATTTATATACCAACCATGAGAGGTTTTACTTGAAATAAAATGGTCTTGGGTTTCCCCCTTTTTTTCGCTGGAAAAAAAAAAAAAAAAAAAAAGAAAGTACGTGAGTAAAAAACTTGAAATACTATTTTGAGTAAAAAATTTAGGGCATGCTTCCGTAGCAAAAAGAATTTATTGTAAATGAAAGAAATCTGAGAGGAAAGAGAATTAATGAATATTCAAAAATGGAGTATTTAGCTCTTCTAATTTTATTAATCATGCGAGAGATTTACTAAAATTTATTACCGAATGTCTAAGTAAACAAATAATTGAATAAGAAAAAAGAAAACACTAATTAGTATAGAAATTGGCCGGTATCATTAGCTACCAAAAACAATACCGCGGAAAAACATCCTGAGAATACGTTATGCAATTATATAAAGCTTTTGATAAATCCATTGATTTACCTAGCTTTATTATTATTAATATTATTGAAAAGAAGATTTTACTTTATTCAAGAAAGATTATCAGCCACAAAATAAGTAATACAACTGGAATTACATCAAAAGAAAAAACAGAAAAATCATCTCTAATACATAATTTTGACAATGTATGGGCCACTTTATTATTCTCCCGATCCACGTAGCAGCAAGAACCAACATAATAATCTTAAACAAAGATTGGATATCACCCTCCAATAGGTCTTCAGTGGCAAAACCACACTTATTAACTTGGATTTTGACAATCGCTCTCAATTATATGAAAAAGTCCTTTATCTTTGTACTAGGATAGAGCCTCCTTCATAGCCATTAGTCCAGCTCCATAAGGGTTCAATAAAGACTAAGCTATTTAGAGAAAGAATAGCACTACATATCCCAGTTTTTGTACTAAATTTTTTGTACCAAATTTTTGTCCCAACTTTATTATCTCTTACAATTCCACCAATCCAAATGCAACCTAACTTTAGCAATATCAACATTCAGTTTGAATTTACCGACAGTGAGATATTCATTTTCCTCGAGTAGAGCAATTTTTCAACACAGAAGTACCCTTAATCTTCATCTGAGCTTGTTGGAATTCATACATAAAATGACCAGCTTTATTAGAACTTACCATAATACTCTTATTATAAAAACTATATCATGTATACTTAGGGCCATGTTTAATGAGATAAGAAAATTGATTCTCTTTCTCATCTATTCATATTTTACTTACACATCTTTAGGACATAATTTTTAGTTTATCCCTCACATACTTTGTTAAATTTAATAAATTAGGAGAATTACTTCACTCAAATTTTGATTCATTCTCGTTCTTCTTCAAACTCTTTCCCTTTACAATCTTATCAATACGGATTAGGAAAAATGCCCTAGATATTCTCCATGTAATATTTTCCAGCCTCCTTTTCATTTCTATGTTCGATAGGATTGATATTATTGTCCAGTGTCCTTTGGTTGTAAGCTGCAAGAATCGTACTTGATGAGTTGAATGTCAAACTTGACAAGAATGAAACCGTGACAGTTCATCATTTTTATTTTAAAAAAAAAAGAAAAAAAGGAAGATCACTAGAAATGGCGTCTGAGGCGTGTTTGGTTGTAAGAAAACGAGGAGGAAAAAATAAAAATGAAAAAAAGCATGTGTTGCGTCCGCAATCTCGGAACTACACGAATGACGAATCATCCAGCCAGGTAGTTTAGTTATATATGAAAGCAAACCATACGCGGTTTTATCATAAAAAGTGCCGGCATTCGTATGATTGAAGTGAATCATTTAGAGTGAGCAACACATTATCGAACGCGTTAGAATATTATTATGTGAAAACATTAATCGTTTTCATGGCCAAGAATTGAAGAGAATTTCGATTTATTAATTCTATTTATTTATTGTTGGACCCATGTACTACTTTTAAGACCCCACTACGCCACTAATCCAACCAAGACCCAGATCATTCATCTTTTTTATTTTAATCCATTTCGAATATTTTATTGTTTACTACATTCATCGTGTTATTTGGTTGCTTTGAATTCTCCAATTAATCCCTTTCCTATGTCCTATTTGCACATTAAAAAAAAAGTGTCTCTTTCAAGAAAAAAAAAAAAAAGTGTCACAGTCAGCTATCTCTTATACCTTATATGTATATAAAACCGTTTATTCATTCCCCATAGCTATAGCAGAGACTAAAGATATCTCATCTTTTTTCTCCTTCAAGTTCCATCACCTTAACCTTATTATTCTTCTCTTAATAATCAAAACTTTTGATTGTCACTTTCTCAATTCTCCAAATGGTGGTGCTAAATTCAGCCAAATGTGCTGTACGGCGCTTTGCTTTGCTTATTTTCGTATTGGGTCTCGTTTGTGCCGATGATCCGTACAGATTCTTTGACTGGACTGTTAGCTATGGCGATATCTGGCCACTAGGTGTTCGCCAAAGGGTTCGTACTATCTCTTCTCTATCTACCAACTTGTTAAAAACTCTTTTCGATGATCTTATTAAAAAGGAAAGTATATAGTTATTTGCAATGTTACTATATTTATAAATGTGTGTCTTAATAATTAACTTTCTACGTATTAATGCAGGGAATTCTTATAAATGGTCTATTTCCGGGGCCTAACATTTATGCCGTTACCAATAATAACCTAATTATCAATGTTCATAACAACTTGCCGGAGCCTTTCCTCATTTCATGGTGAGAGCTAGATCTCTTTAATTTCTCTTATCTTTAGCCTTTTTTAATATCGTTTATTAGTGACTATATATATAGATATTCCTTAGATGAGAGCAAAGAGATCATAATCAAGATCTACAAGCAGACATTGTAAATTAGTTATAAGTAGTTACTATAATTAGCCTATTTTCTCAAGGGTTCTATGTGATCAGTTTGACATGCAAATGTTATAGATCTAATATTGTAAGGCCAGTTACAATAATAGATCATTATATTATCATTAATTTTAACAGGTAAAAACTAGGGATATAAATTTGTTAGTTTAATTTTGTAGCTACGCGGTACCAAAATACACACATGACTACTATTGTCTAGTAAGGAGATTGCAAACTAAAGTCTAAACAAATTAGCTAAGGACTTTACGTAAGAAGATCGTGTTTGTTATAACTTTGTGGGAACACCAGTATCGTTGACTTTTTTTTTTCTTTTTCCTTTTTTTTTTTTTTTGACAATAGCTGGAATTATTTTCAGTCTTGTTCTAGATAGCTTTATTAGGTCAACTTTCAATGATAGCTGCTCATAAACAGGCTGTATATATCCTCAAAAATTTTGTTTTTGTTTTCTGGTGTGGGAGATCGTGGAATAATTTATTTATTTTTGTTCATTATGTTCTGTAATTGTTTCTTTAATAGAAAACGTGTGTTACCTCAGGATCATGTTACTTCTTTCAATATTTGACCAAATGATACCATAATCCGTGCCGTAATAGGCTATTTGGCTCATATGAATTTGTTCCATATAATTAAAATTTCTACATTCATGCAGATCTTATATTTATAATTTTGCATACATTTTTTTACTATATTTCATTATAGTGCTAGATGTTTAGCATTATTCTTCATTATATATGTATATACATATATGCTGATATTTTTCTATTAAAAAAAAAAACCAGGAGTGGCCTACAGAATAGGAAAAATTCTTTCGTAGATGGAGTTAGTGGAACCACATGTGCCATTCCACCGGGCCAGAACTATACCTACAAACTACAAGCGAAAGATCAAATAGGAACCTACTACTACTTTCCATCTACTGCCTTCCACAAGGCTGCTGGTGGTTTTGGAGCCATTAAAATCCTCAGCAGGCCCCAAATTCCAGTCCCATTTCCTCCACCTGCTGAAGACTACAGTATCTTAATTGGAGATTGGTACAAGAGCGACCATCAGGTACCTTTATAATTCTCTTTTTCCCTTTTGGGCTCATATAAATTAAAAAGCCCAAATCTATATGGGCCTGTAGAAGTCCGCGAATAACTTTAGCAAACTTCCCAACGTAATCTCCAACTCAAATATGCTTCACAGTTAACTAAGTTGCCCAGAAGAGAACTAGTCTTACTGAACCAAGTTTGTGTCTTGTTGTAAAATTTCAGAAATTGAAGGACACTCTAGATGGTGGTCACAAGCTTCCCCCCCCAGATGGGATTTTGATCAATGGCCGTGGAACCCCATCCAATATTGCAGTTTTCAAAATTGAACAAGGTACAATACTAAATTGGCTCATTTTCGGATGAGTCAATACTCTCGTTGATCACAAATTTAGATTGATTGGTAACCAGTAACCGTTATCTTTATCTGATATTAATGTCCGAACTTCGAATCTCTCCACCGGCCCAACCCTTTATCAAAACAGCTAATCCTTAACTCTAAGCTTCTAGAAGGATTTATATGCCTATATGGAAGTGTCATGTTCTTTCTATATTTGTTGTCACACAGGTAAAACCATCAGGCTTAGGATAACAAATGTTGGGCTTCAAAACTCGCTCAATTTCAGGATTCAGGGCCACACTATGAAGTTGGTGGAAGTTGAAGGGGTCCACACCCTCCAGACAATTTATGACTCTCTTGACGTCCACGGAGGACAGTCCTATTCAGTGTTGGTTACAGGGGATCAGGCCCCACAGGACTACTACATTGCAGTCTCAACCCGCTTCACGGACAAGGCCTTGAACACCACGGCCATCCTCAGCTACACAAACTCGGCCCGTAAAGCATCTGGCCCAATTCCGGATGCGCCACCGGCTAACGACATTGATTGGTCCCTGAATCAGGCTCGTTCTATTAGGTACTAATTCTCAGTATTTTAAATTGGGTTAGTCACTAGGATTTTAAATGAATCTGAAAAATTCTAAAACGATATAAAAGGTGGGGAACTTGAATCATGTTCCATATTTTGGGCAGTTAATATCTTTGTTCTGAAAAAATTCGTGACTACCAAGTGACTTGACGGGTGACTCATACTAATTACGTGACATAGTCAATATTAAGAAACCACTTGATATAATCACCTGGAAGTAAGTCTTGAAAACAAGATCATTTGATAACAGACTCATACTAGTTGTTGACGGGAAAAATTGGCACTTTTTTTTCCTCCTTTAAAAAAGAATAATAAATAACTAAATAAATAAAAGATTAGGTGGTGATAATTTTCTTGATGTTATAATATGTGCATTACAGGAATAACAAAACCGCGAGTGGACCAAGGCCTAACCCACAAGGCTCGTATCCTTATTGGAACATAACCATTTCGAGGACCATAATACTAGAGAGCTCAGCTGCTCAAGTTAATGGCAAGCAGAGATATGCCCTTAACAGTGTGTCATATGTTCCCGCTGACACTCCCCTTAAGCTTGCAGACTACTATAAGATCGGAGGCGTTTTCCGGGTTAACAGCCTACCCGATAACCCGACCCACAGACCGATGTACCTTGACACAGCTGTCTTGAGCGCTGATTACAAAGCCTTTGTGGAGATTGTTTTCCAGAACCACGAGGACATTATCCAAAGCTACCACATTAGTGGCTACAATTTCAGGGTCGTCGGGTAAGTACATAGTTGCATTGCATGCATGAGAATCTAATATCATGTAAAATTAGTAATAAGAAAAATGATACCTTATTATGTACAATTTCTCACGTATTGTATTTACTTAAATTTCAGAATGGATAAAGGAGAATGGTCGACGGATAGTAGAAAGCAATACAATATGGTAGATGCACTTCCACGTTACACCACACAGGTTTGTTAGTTTTTTTTTTTTTTAATCATAATAAAAAGTTATTAGGTGATCTATTAATGGTGTTGTGATATCAGTACAGTAATGATCATAGGTTAAAAATTAATATTTGGTTTGTGTTACAGGTATACCCAAAATCTTGGACTGCTGTTCTTGTAGCACTAGATAATTTGGGCATATGGAATGTACGAAGCGAGTTTTGGGCACGTCAGTATCTAGGACAACAATTTTATCTCCGAGTCTCTGGCAATACCAACTCAACTAGGGATGAGTATCCCATTCCACCTAACGCCTTGAAGTGTGGCAGAGCTATTGGGCTAAAGTAAAGTAGCCCCAAGAGACTTCTACAAACAATTGCTGATGTGTAAACTTGTGTGTTTGGTTTTTAAAGGCGTCTCTGCATCTCTAAAATTTGGTTAACTTTTCCGATCTGAGTAGTAAATTTTTTCACCGTTAACAAGTAGAGACGTCGCGATTATAAACATTCTTAATTCATTAATTACTCATTCTTTGTTGTCTTGAATATTTTGATCAGACGAGAAATGTGACTAATTGATATGTAAATGTCACATATGTGGTGTTGTACTTCGTCAGAGTCTTCTTTTGTTGTTCACATGTTTCATTTTGTAAAACATTGATATGTGTTGGTAATAATTTACACTCTTCGTCATTTGTGCAATTGAATTGTACAAGTTGTTTTGTGTCGCTTATGTATAATCATCGGCTATCTTTCTGGTTAAAGAAAATTGATTAGGCCAAAAGGTAAACAAGTAAATTTTTACAATCACGTCCCTGTTTGAGGAGTTAATTGTAACGATGAAATGTTGTGTGACCAAGTCTAACCGAGTAACAAAGGAAATCGGCCAGTTCCCTCGTCGCTTGGGTCATTGAATTTACATATATGATTTCTATACACAACGAAGCCAAATAAAAGACATAGTGAGAATCTTCATATGCTTTAATACATTTTCAATGACCTAAACTTCAATCAAACACGTCCAAATAATTGAGATGCTGAAACCAAAAAATGGGACAAATAATGGAGGCAAATAAAATAGTAACGGAAGAATCTGGTCAATGGTCAATCCGGCCTTAGAAAATCACTTAGAAAATCACCAGGCCAATCAGCCCAAAAGATATATAGTTGAATCAGGCCAATAGTGTGCTTCCACTCTGAAAATACCACCTAATTGAATCAGATACCTTTTTGTACTATCCTCTTAATCCTTTGCATATAAATACCACAATCTCAAATGGGATTTCAAGTGAAGTTTTTTTACCAAAATTTATCACATTGTTTTTCTTCGCATTTTTCTCATGGCGAAGAGAATCTTGATTCCTCTGGTCTTGTTCTGGGTTAAAATTATATGTATGTTCTTTCTTTGGCACAAGCAAATGTCCCATCTATTTTCATACTAGGTGACTCAACTGCCGATGTTGGGACCAACAATTTCCTGCCAGGTAGCAATGCCAGGGCTGACTTTCCTCACAATGGGGTCGATTTTCCCCGATCAACACCCACTGGAAGGTTCAGTAGTGGCCTTAACAGTACTGATTTACTTGGTTAGTATACTAGTAGTAACATAGGTGAAAACACATTGTCCTTTGATAAGATGTCATTAAGCCTTACATTATTGGTTTTTTCTGTGATGTTTTAGCCAAGCTATTCGGTTATGAGAGAAGTCCACCACATTTTATTTCTCTCAACATTGAAAAGTCTCTTCTCAAGAAGAACTTCGAAGGCATCAACTTTGCCTCTGGTGGGTCCGGCTTACTTGACATAACTGGACAATCAGACGTAAGGAAAATTAAATCTTATTACAGACTTATGCTACAAACACTCATTTTTTTCCGCTGAAACTAATTACACCAAATGATGTATCATGATTTTCGACCACGTAACACTCTTAAGCTTGAGTCCTTTTCCTTATAGCAGGTAGATAAGTCCATGATACATACAGATAAATATGTTTTTTTTTCTTCTTAATTTGTTTTCAGGTAATCTTAACGAAGTCCCAAAAAGAAAAAGTCTCATCAGACTGCGTGACCAGCAACTAAAAGAATGTTGTTCCACTAGGAGAACAGATAAGGCAATTTTCCTCCCTTTGGCGCAATCTTGCGGCCATAAAGGGTATAACAGCAACTAAAAAGTACACCTCTCAGTCTTTGTTCTTCATCAGCATTGGGAGCAACGATATTTTTGGGTATTTCCATTCTAACAGTTCCGTCCCCAAGAATGAGTTCCTGTCCACTCTAGTACTCGCTTAAGAAAACTCCTTAGGGCCTGTTTGGTTGGGAAGAATAGAAAGAAAAAGAATGAAGTTGATTCTAAAATGACCTAATTTCAATGTTTGTTTGGGATGTGGGAATGAAAACAAGCTTTCTAATAGAAAAAAATTTGATAGAATTGCATTCCACCCAATGTTAGGTGGAAATCTATTCCATTCCATTCCATTAGCTCTTTTTTCTCTTCCTCAATTAACTTTGTATGAAAAATATTATATTAATAAAAAATAAAAAATTATTAAGAATACATATTTTATGAAGAAAATAATAATTTTTTATTTTCATTTATGAAATATTTTTTTAAAATTTTTCTTGTTAAATGTGCTTTTTTATTAAATATAAAAAATAATTATGAATTAATATTAATAGCATAATTAAGAAAATAATAAAATAATTTAATTGATAAAAAAATTAATAAAATAAATTAATTGATAAAAATAATTAATAAAATAATAAAATAAACTAATTGATAAAAAATAATTAATAAAATAAATTAAAATAATGGTAAATGCAAAATAATTTAATAAAATAATAATTTAATTAAAAATAATTAATAAAATAATACAATAAAATAAAATAATGCGAAATGTAAAATAATTTAATAAAATAGTAATTTAACTAAAAATAATATATAACATAATTTAATAATAAAATACATAATGTAAAATAATAATTTAATTAATAAAAAATTTAATAAAATAATTTGAGAAAATAATGAAATAAAAATGTAAACTAATTTAATAAAATAATTATTTAATTAATAAAAAATAATTAATAACATAATACAATAAAATAATGATAAATGTAAAATAAAATAATAAAATAATAATTTAATTAATAAAATAATAATTTAATTAGTAAAATAATAATTTAATTAATAAAATAATTAACGAAATAATTTAATAAAGTAAAATAATGCTAAATGTAAAATAATTTAATAAAATAATAATTTAATTAATAAAATAATTTAATACTAAATGTAATTTAAACTGTTTAAAATATTCATTTTAAGCTTAAAGGTATTTTTGTCATTATACAGCTAATTCCATTCCTTTTCACAGTTAACCAAACATAAGATTGTCCATTCAGTTACTGATTCCACCACTCTAACCAAACAACATAATTACATTACCATTCTTTTTCTATTCTATTCTGATTACTATTACTATTACCATTACCATTACTATTACCATTACCATTACCATTCTACCACTGCAACCAAACGGACTCCTAAAGGTGAATTTTCTTTATTTGTGTCCTCGTAACTCTTGGTATCATAGTCTACCACATCGATATATGCCCCATATAGGTCTCACTAAGAGGCCTACTGAAATAGAGAGTTATGATGCAACAGTCAGTACACTTATTTAGTATCCCAAAAAATTTGTTACTTGAGCCTGACTCAAGTTTCTATGCATGGCAGAGTCTATTGAAACTGGGAGCAAAGAAGTTTGGCATTATCAGTGTCCCTCCAATTGGGTGTTGTCCCTCTCAAAGAGTTTTTAATGCAACTGGGGGTTGTTTGGAGGTGTTAAACGAACATTCAAGAGCCTTTTATTCAATGCTGAACACTCTTTTGTACAAGCTCAGCTCAGAGTTTAAGGACATGAAGTACTCTCCTGGCAATGCATATGAGATGACAATTAATATTATAGAGAACCAATTCCATTCAGTAAGTAATTCACTTCTAATGACAATATTTCGACCATTGTAATTTATTATAATTATTATTATTATTATTTTGAAAAGAAAGATTTTTTTTGGTATTTGAACTTAAAAACATTTTGATCTTTTCAGGTTTCACAGAAGTAAAAGCTGCATGTTGTGGAGCTGGGAATTTAAATGGAGAATCCTTTTGTAGTCCAGATGCTAACCTTTGTCCGAATCAGCATCAATATCTGTTCTGGGATTTGTTTCATCCAACAGAGGTTGCTTCTCAACTAGCTGCTGTAACCCTTTTTAGTGGGCCTACAAGATTTGTAGCTCCTGTTAAGTTTGCTCAGTTGGCTGAGGCTTGATACCAAAACTTAACCCTTTTGCCTTAATAAAAGGATCTGTTATTCCCCAATAAGCATAATATTTTACATTCTTCCTTTTCTTCAGTATCTATATTTTTTCTCTCATTACATGATTGTTTGGTCCTTTAGACCATATGAACTGTATTTAGCAATCATAGTGATGATCTCATAGTGATTATTCCGGTAAGTAGGTAAATAATCCTGATTTCGAAGTTATAGTTATCTACTTGCTGTGAAGCCCTCCATTCATTCTCTTATTATATCTCATTTGTCTACTTTGGAATTCTTAAGGTTCCGTTTGGAACTTAGATTTTTGGAGGGAAAGAAAAAAAATTTCAAGGAGTTTCATTTTCTTTTATTTGGATTGAAAAAAAAAATGATAGAAATTTTTTTTTTAAAAAGGCGAGAGTTTAATTTGATATCGTTTTCTAGTATATAGAATTATGAGATATTAATTTGTAAAATTAGAAGTGTCAAAATAAAATTTTATAAACTTTTGGGAAAAGTATTTTTTTATTTTTTTTTTTTCCATCGGTTTTTCCTCTTTTCCTTCAAAATTTGGGTTCCAAACAGAGTCTAAAAGAACTAATTTTTAAGTAAAACTAGCGAGAGCAATCGATAATTCAAATTTCAAATTTAAGAGAACAGAAACACTTGGAGTTCTCTCATGAGTTTAGCACAATCTAGATTTCATCATTTCATGTACCTACAATTTTGTTAAAATTTTTCTCTTCCTGAAGAGCTTACTGATACGATCCTTTTAGAATAACTCCAATACCACTCCAAAGAACTTACAAAATCAAGCAATCTAGGATTATTTTCCTTTTTTGGTTAATGATCCAACGTTCAGTTAGTAATTATCCTTTTTTTTCTTTTCAAATGTTATCTATAAATAACTAAAAAATTAGCACAATGTGTCTAGTTATCTTCCATATCGCTCGTAACTGAGTCATCTCGTTTCCAAAGGTCTATTTCACACTTGGAACTAATACCATTCAGGAACTCATCCCTTTCCCTCTGCATACTTATCCAGTACTCTGGCTCCTCAAACAACCTCAGTATCTGCCCAAATAGAATGAAAGTGAGTGCCCAATTAGAAGAGTCCAACATTCATTTGCACAAAAATTATAGAGCATCTCCAAGCCCCCATGGACCCTACTAACTGAATTAAACATTATGAGTAAGATGTCACATGTGATAAAACATGAGATACATATGATCTTAGTCTTAAGATTATGACTAGAAAAATCAAAACAGATAAAAATACAAGCTTACTGTTTTCATGGTGGGCCTTCTAGAAGATGAATGCATAAGGCAAAGGCGTGCTGCAACCATCATTAGTTTCATTTCTTCCTTGTTGTAGTCATCATATAGATAAGGATCAATTAACCGCTCGCATAGGCCATAACTGAGCATGGACCTTGCCTGCAAGTCAAGACTTTAGGAGGATTGAAACTATAAGTTTTGAGTAGTATAAATTCGGAGCCATTCAAAGAAAGGTTATTTGTACCCAAAGGACTAAGCTTTCATGAACTGCCCTGTCTGTTTGAATAGCCTCCTTGCCAGTGATGAGCTCTAGGAGCACAACTCCATACGAGTACACATCTATCTTTTCGTCGATCTTGCCATACATCATGTACTCCGGGGCCAAGTATCCGAAGGTTCCAACCACTGAGAGTGGCTTTGAATTTGCTGAAGATTGATGAGATTGACGAAGTGCTATTGCTGATCCAAAATCTGAAAGCTAAGAAAACGAAAAGCGAATATGTTTCAAGTTGTTGAAGTTTATTTGAAAGAGAGTCAATTCAGATTAGTCAAAATATTCCGAGAACTTACGTAAAACATCTTAGTATTAGAGCCTCTAATGCCGTACCATCAATTTATGCTAAGTGAGTGTTCAGCTGTTAACCAAGGAACTCAACATCATTCAAATAAGCTAAGCCTCCTAGAAGCTAAAAGTAACAAAGATCCTACTTTTGTGCCTTTTGTTTCGAGCATAGGTAACAAGAATCAGGTGAGACTCTTAATAAAGAGGGGACAAAAAAAATATGTAGAGAAAGTGATTCAGATATGGAGCATATCATCATATCTTATGGCAAATTTGAGAAAGAAAAACTCTAAATATCGCGACGATTAATGTTGAGTTCTCATAATCTATGTGACCTTATAGTGATTATCATCGCTAACAAATAACGTGTATAAACCATAAAACACTTACTTGAGGCTGGAAATCATCAGAGAGGAGAATATTAGAAGACTTGACGTCCCTATGAATGATGGGAGGATTACAAGAATGATGAAGATAGTTAAGAGCCTTGGCTACACCAATAGCCACACTCATTCTCTGGCTCCAATCCAACATTCTCAAGTTCTCTTTCAAGCTTCCTCTCAAGAGTTCGTACACTATGGCCTGCAACTCCCCACAATCACAGTACCCAATTATCTCTACTATGTTCTCATGCTTCAACCTCGACAACAGATCGATCTCTCGGAGAAGATCCTCAGCTGCCCACGTCGTCGTCTTGAGGACTTTTACCGCAGCAGTTTGCCCGTCTTCAAGTATGGCCCTGTAAACTCTGCTTTGACCACCTTCTCCAATCAACATTATGGGGCTGAAATTGTTGGTGGCCCAACGGAGCTCGGTCAATGAAAAATGCTTGCTGCAACCTTCTCCTTCGAGAATGGAAAGTCTCTGGAAAAGCTTCTGAGCCATTAAGTTGGGAACAGGAGTCGTTTTCTTAAGATCACTGCTACAGAGAGACCCTGCTATTCTTTTGCTTTGTTGTAACAAAAACGGTGCCGTTGTGGAGGGAGATGGGGCGGTCAACGATTTCCGTAGGCGGCGGTCTCTGACCGAAGACTGACTTGTACGTGTGTAGCTCGGAGATGACAAGGACTGCCGGAGGTGAACCCTTCGAGAGCCCTGTTGGGATGTTCCAGGCCTTTGGAGTAGGATTCTTCCTACGTTGTTGAGTACAAGAAGAGTGCATGTTGGTGGCAATGCTTTTAGGCAATAGTTTAGAGCTGAAACATTAGGCCTAAAAGAAGAAGAAAAAGAAAAAAAAAAAATGTATTACGTCTTCAACGTTGCTAATGCTAAAACACATTTTAATGTTATCAACGTTGCCAACTTTTTCTATGACGAGAAAATAGTTGAGAAAGAGAGATTCAGAATTTAGTAAGAGATATAGTACCCTGAAAGGCTGGATCCAAGCGCAAGTATTGTGGCATAACTGAGCCTCACTTGGTGGGTTAACACAGAAATATAGGAGTCTCCTATGCAAACCTTGACTTGAAAATCAACCTGGACCGATAAGTCAACCATGAGATCTCATAAAAGTCTTCTTTTTCTTAAGCATCTCACTTGATCAGATGGTTAAAGGTTAAGTACCTGTTTGGACTTGCAGAGATCTTCATGGATGTGAAAAGTGTTTGGATCAAAAGTATCATCAGAGTCCTGAACATGAATGGCCAAAACACTATCCTCTGGCTTAACAACTAGAGTCAGTAATCGAAGTAGTATCTCTCTACTGTAATTATCGGACTTTAAACCGATGATGATAGTCCTCTTCTCCTTGTCTGCCTTGGATCTGAATGTCAGCCTTTGAAGGTTAATCCTTGCAATTCCGACCATCGTCGAGAAAATGGTTAATCCTGGTGCTCAGAAACCTTCTCATCGCACCACTGACTATTATCTTGCTTTTAGTTCTGGAAGTTGGATTCTATCTGCTGCCCTGATTTTTGGAACGAACTCTTGTTTGTTATTATGTGATTGGACATATTTGTGAACCATTGTTGAGCTACCACAACTAGATGTTGGGTTTAAGCATTTATTGGCAGTTGGTAGGAATTTATAGTTATGGTAAATGGTACTCGATACTAGAACCCGTGAATAAAAACTCACTATATTCAGACAGTAGTTTTGAAACAATTTTTCATGCTTCATATTCTCTCTGTATATGATTGTCCTTTTTGTGCTGTACATATTTTCTGGCAATTACCACTTCATGACTTGGTTATGTCAAGCTTTGTAATATCCTGAATTCCACTGCGTCGAGCTATAATGACTGCACAAGTGAGCATGTCCATTCTCCACCATAGGATCACGACCACCCAGAAACGCTACTCAATAGACCTTTTCGCCCCCTTTCGACAATAAATTTAGCAATACTCGATACACTCGAAAAGTGCCGGAGACAACTATAGCATCCTTCTCTCTATTATTTTTAGTCGTATTAGTGTGAATACAATGTCGTGTTATTACAAAGAAAACACCATCAGCAATTATGGAACCATAGTAAGTACGACAGCTACGAGCGACACATCATATTGTGAGTCAAGTTTATCAAAGCTAATATGATAATATCAGCTCATGAAAAAGGATCAAAACTGAAACAAAATTAAATTGATTTCTTATTGGTAGATTGTAAAACAACCACCATTAATCTTGGTTTCAACATGACAGCACCACCATTGTTAATGATCAGCACTTAATTCCACAGCACCACCATGCATACACGAAACTTGCCCACTACCACAAAACTAATGGCCCCAAGTGAGTCATTTTCATTTGCAACTTTATTTATCGGGTAAAGTAGAACTTACTAGTCTTGATAGTATTTATTACATCCGTATTGAGAGCTCTAAAAATACCTAAACACCCTCAAAATGTTCTAGAACTGCCCTGAGTTACCGTGTAGCACACCAAGTAAAACAGTCGCACGCCTGCAAAACTAGAAAGCATAGATTCTTCACAAAGGAAAGTTACAGGAACGAGTTTAAGTATATGCATCCTATCTCTGCCGAATTTCACAACCACTCTAACAAAGTTTCTTGACGATCGCAGGAGCTCCACTTCTTCACTTCACATCATCTGGAAGCCTTCTACCCTTATTAATCCAAGAGAAGACCACTTACATTTCCGAGAGAAGATGACAAATTACAAACGTTAAATAGTAGAGGCTAAAGATGTTATTCTACCATGACACAAGTCACACACCCAAGGCTAAATGATCACTTTGTACTTTATCTAGATAATTGTTGAAAATGGGAGCAGGGATTTTCAGTTTTAGTATTAACACTAGTTTCACCGCATATACAGTTTATACCTCAGTCAACTGTCTACAGAGTCCAGGAGAAACGAAAAAACAATGCAGCATTTTCTGAAACCATAAAAGTAGGGATAGAATAAAGCTACAGATCAATAGCAAATGAAAATGGGGCGACAATTATTGTAATGCAGACTAATTGAATGGACAATTCTGAACAAAGCACATACAGCAGGAGAGAAACCACACATAAAGGTCAAACCACAAATGCATGTCTTGTTGAGTGTGATCAAGTATGACAATAATCCAGGAGAAAAACCCACGCGCTATCTTATAGCGAAGATGTAGTAGTCATCACTCAGTAACCTGCAAATGCGAAAGTACAGATTAGTGTGCCCTTAAATTAGGAAAAAGTAATCCCAAACTAAATTTTTTAATTTTAGTAACCACATGACATGATATATTAACCAAATTTGTTAATTTTAGTAGACAATATGACATGACAGATTAACCCATCAGGATGAATGTTAAAGGACACACCCTCTAATATTTTACACTTGAGGATCTTAGCTTGAAAAGGGGTGAAACTCAACCAAGGAAAGAGCTGAAAAATCCTATAATTGAAAACGTTTACATGACAATAAAGATAAGGGACCTGGTTTAGGGGATTGTCAGGAGATTTCTTCCATAGCTTCCATATCATGTCTTTGTATTGAGTGTGAGTAAGACCTGGTTTTTCCTCCTTCAGCCTGGGAAGCTCAGCTTCCTCAAAAGCCTATAAGTTTTATAGAAATAATTAGTATTAACATGCTAGCGTCTATACTGTAAGTTGGAATCAGAAAAAAGAACAAGATAAAGATTAATTACTAACGTCCCTGTACATCCAGTTCATGGTAAACATACTTAAAAAGTTCTAAGCATCATGAAGCAGGGCTCAGAAAAAATGTCCATACTATTGTAATAAATTTCTCAACAAACTTGCTAATATAAAGCTTTCAGCAATTATCCAGAGGAACTGTAGACTAAAGAATAATCGAATGCTGACCCAGTCAAACATGAAACTAACAACTCTATCACAAAAAGGATAAAGAACAATAACCACAACAATGTTCGGTTAAATTCCATACGTGGGGTATCATATAATTAGTGATTAAATATAAGCTTTGTCCTGTAGAGCTGCAGGCTTGAATCTACATTCTATTCAAAAATGCTGTCTAGTAATACTAAAACTTTAGATGCAAAGATTACAACCATTAAGCTGGGTGTATATTGCCTGCCCCAGCATAACCTTTTTTTTAATGAAGCACAAAATTTAATTTTTCTTTCAAAAGAAAAATGCGATAAACAAAAACAATAAATAATGAAACAATGCATGGCGTAACAGAGCATAACCGTCAAAGGCCAAAGCACAAATTTTGGGCCATAATAAATCCGCTGAGGAGGTATTCGATTCAGTATGCAGTAAAAGAACTGAGTTTTTGCCCTTTTGGCACTTAATTCGAATTGTGTTGCCATCTTTTTTTGCAATCCCTATCAACCAAATCTATCCCTTTTATCGACTAACTCCATATCTAGAGAGGTTTTCAAGAAAAATGTTCTGCTCCAAGTAAATGACTGAATCCTTTTCCACCACAACTAACTAAGCAATTGAAATAAGTGAGACTCAAATACGTATTACCGCAACTTAGCATATCTGAACTACCATGGAGTGGCTGAATTTGACAAACTGCACTATCCAATACTAATAAGGCGCCTAACATTAACTACAAACCACAAATCATGATGCAGAATTCAAGACTCATTACTCCTCAATTTCGAAGCAAGATACCGATTACTGATCTCTACAAAATGTCTACAGCTACGCAAAAACCAATCAAATATAAACAATTCGATCAACATGAATCCACAAAACCCTAATATCTAATTTTTTTTTAAAAAAAATCAAATTTAAAATTAATTGAGAACCAAAGAGCGCACCTTAAACGAAGCCTTGAGCCGCCTCTCCGGGTGGCGATCCGCGGGCAAGTTATCGGCAACGGAGATCTGAGCAATGGCGTCCTCCACCGTCCTGGCTTCGATTATCGAATCGTCACGATTGGTATTCGTCACAAGCACCATCCGCTCGTACTCCTCCTCCGCGGCGGTCCGGCTGTGCCGCTTCTTGGCCTCCTCGTCCTTCTTCTGCAAGGACGCCTGCTCCTCCTCGCGGCGGCGCCTGAGATCCGCCTCGGTGACCTTGGGGACGGGGATGGAGACCCTGTTGGCCTTCTTGTCGGGCTTCTTGGCGAGCTTCTCCAGCTCCTTCTGCTCCTGCTCGGCCAAGCGTCGAGCCTCGGCGCGGCGGGCGGCGGCCTCGGCTCGCTTCTCGGCCTCGTCCTCCCGCTTTTTGATGGCGCGGGACTTGGAGCCCTCGGCCTCGCGCCAGTACTGGTCCTCCTTGGCCCGAGCCTCGCGGTCCTTGCGCTCGGCCTCGGTGGCGCTCTTGCGAGCCCTAGCCTCCTCGGCTTTACTGTTGACGCCCATCTTCTTCGGCATCGTCGCTCGCTTCGAGGTCAAACGAACCCTAGGGCGACGATGATGATGATGATGATGATCCTAGTTTGTGGGACTTCCAGAGCGTAATTGAGGCTTCAATGGGATGAGATCATGAGAATCTCGGAATCGAGGCAGAGTTCACCGACTTAAGAAAGGCGGTTATTAATTTTCCAAGCCTTATTTTGTTTCGCCGGAAAGGCTAGAGCGGCCGATTATAAATGGACCTCTCCCACAATGGACCTTTTGGGCCGGGCTCAACAAAATTGGAGAAAAGTTCATAAATACCGTTTTTTGAAGCATATTTTCATAAATAGCCGATTTTAATTTTTCTTTCATAAATACCCTTTTTCGAAGCATATTTTCATAAATACCCAATTTTAATTTTTCTTTCACAAAATACCCGTTTTTTGGAGAAATATATACCATATATATGTATACATTTCATGTATAAATAATACTGTACACCACAAGTATAAATTTACATTACAATATAAACTGTGGTACACATTTACATTGTAAATGTAAACCACGCGCATTTTATCCGTAAAATATACACCATAAAATGGGTACTTTTGAACGAAAAATAAAAAAACGAGTGTCTTTGAAATATAAGTCTAAAAAATTGTATTAGGCTTAAATTTCTCACAAAAAGTGTAAAGTCAAAAACTGACAGTGACAAACACAAATATGTAAACTAAAATTAAATCGGTGGATATAGCAAATCAAAAAAAATAGTTATACTCTTATCATTTAGCTATAAACAAATTGCAGTTACTAAGATGAGGTGCAGAAATAGGATACCCACCCTAATTTCTTTTCCCAGCATTTTGGACGTATTTTTGGGCATGTACCACCACGAACAGCTTTGGAGAAAATTAATGAAGGCATTTATTTAACCCTTTAAAAAGTAAAATGGCAATTTAGTCATTACTCACTAATTAATCTTTTAACGATGTTAGTGTCAGGGGCAAATGAGGAACCTTATTGTTATTTAGAGGATAATTAAATACAAAATCAAAAGTAAGTGAGCAAAGACTAAAGATGAAATAACTAATTGATTTTTATAAAATACATAACTAATCTTACTAATAATTTGCAAAGTTGGGACTTTTACACACAAAAGGCCTACTAATGTCCTCATACTCGTAGTGATAAAATGTTATCAAAAGTATCCCGATTGTTATTGGTCTAAAATGACTTGGATACCCTAATCTTCCTCCTTGAGCCCCTGCTTCTCTATTAGTATTGGAGGTATAGGCTAAGCCCCACCTCCAGTCAAGGCCCCTCAAAATTCTCTTTTTTTTTTAAATACTTCTCTTATAATATTTTTTTTAATTTTACATTAAGATTTTAACCAAAAAAGAAAAAAAAAACACCTTAAGAAAGGAAAAAATCAATAGTATATCCCTATCTTCTAAAGTCAAATAAAATCTTTTATGTCAAACTTCAATGCAATTAAATATTCTAATTATCCATTATCTTTTCATAATTCCATAATTACATTTTTTCAGAATTTATTTTCTTGATAAATCTTCAAATATTAACTAAATAATTGAAATTGACAAATGTTCTTTTTTTTTCACCATCAACGTTTTTTTTTTTTCAATCTATAAACCATTTTTCTTTACTTAGACATAAATATGTATACATATACTCCATCATACCTTGCAAAAAAGAAAAAAAATAATAAAATACTCAAATTTGCTTTCCTTCTCTTATGTTCTCTCTAAAAATAGAGATAAAAAAAAGTTACTAGAAGAGTTGAGTTTGATTTGAAGAAACTATTAATTATTGCTTGTTTGATTGGCCATAGTAGATTTTCATATTGTGTATTTCTTTTTCACTCATTTCTTATTAACTATTGAGTAATATTGTTTCTTGAATTTCACATTAATTATTTTATTTTCTTATACTGTTTTTCTGTACTGGATTAATTTGCTTTTATATCTAACTAGCAATAAAAATAAATTTGTCTTTCAAGCCAAAAAGTTAAAAAAAAAAAAAAATAGAATTGATATGTCTGCTAGAAAATTTCCATATTGATATGAGAAACTAGCTCAAGTTTAAAAGAAAAATAGAGATCTCTTGATTCAATCACCAAATAGTAATGTCCACTGGTGATAAAATGAGTCTTTTTTCGTATTAAAATTTTGTTACCTTATTGATGCAAAATGAGAGTATTTCAATAAAGTATTCCAACAAATGATTTTTTTCCCTTTAAATTTTAAGAAGGCCCTCATTTGAGAATTCGCCTAAGGCCCCTAAAGTGTTTGAACTAGCCCTATCGTTGACAACCTTCGATCTCTCCTTTTGATGTCAATTCCCTCAAATTCTCACTCTCCGAATCGAACTCCAAGCTCTAGTCCATCTGGATCCCCCTATTCATGTCGCTTGAAACTTCATAAGCGAAATCCTGAACCTTTATATTGGTTTTCCACCATGGTCGAACATATGCATGGTCTTTTATTTTATTTTATTTTTTATTTTTGTATCAATTTTAGAGTTCTGAAGCCTTTGCTAGGAAAAAAAAAAAACAAAGAAAAAAAGGTCTAGTTTTGTAAATAATTAATATTTTATCCATTTTTTTATCATATACTTTAAAATTTGGTCAAAATTGATAAATGTCCCTAAAAAGTTATAAAATTGAAGGTTAATATTGACTTTTCAGTAGCAACAATGGGTATGTCATATGTTTAACTAAAAATAAGTACGATTACTAACAATAATTGCTCTCTTAAAGGGGGGAAAAAATAGTGCTGAGGCTTTACTTTTTCCTAGATAAGGGTTCAAAACATAGTCATACTAATAACAAAACAAAAACAAAAAATCCTTCACGTATTTAGCTAGGAGAAAAAAAAAAGAAATTGTAGTAGACGCATGTATTGGATACATTTATTACTAAATAATTATACTTACACTTCAAGTGTGTCATGTATGACCCAGTTTATTAATTAAAATCACGTAATAACAGGTTGAAATGTCATTGTGGTGTTGGGAAAGCAGTTGTCAAAAAGTAAATCATACATTGGTGTACTCAACACCATATGATGTGTTAGTCTGACTAATTATGGTAATACTTCAAGTGGGGTCATGTGAAATCCGGTTTAACTTATTGTGGACCTAGGTAAATCTTGCCACGCGTCAATTTGTAATTAGTTGAGGAAAAATATCCCAATAACTACATTTTAATAGTTAATTTCATTTTAATTTATAGTTCCAATATTATTAGGAAATTTATAAATGTCGATTTCTCAAAAAGTTAATAAACATTTCAGTTTAATGTTTACTTTTTCCAATCCGGTTTCACTTTTAACCCATTTTCTGAAAGCTTCTAATTCCTATCACGATTTAGTCAGCAAAAGCTTAAAAATCTAGCTACTAACTACATCGAATAATTACCATCTTAGGTTTAAGATTTGAATATCCCACTTTTATATATAATATATATAAATCTATATCAAACAATTACCAAAAAGAAAAAGAAAATCGAACCACATAATATGAATTGATTTCCAAATTTTGATTTCGGCTGGAATTTTGAAAATTTAGTCAACAGGTCTATGGGTATTAGCTTCCTTATGCATACCAATCAACAGCTTGTTAATTAAATTATTCCCCAAATTTTTTTCGGGATTATTGATCGTCTTTATAACTCCTGGTGATCAGCCCCTAATCGCATGGACTCCATATTTCGCAGAAAACAAAACAATTAATAAATGCAGGTCAGAAATCATACAACCCATATTAATTACTGACTGATAATTATAGAACCAAATCACATGGTCAACGATTATATTTACGGCTAACCAAAGAGTCAACGGCATTATTAATCAGATCTCCACTCGATTTTGATCCAACGGTCCTGATTTGGCTAAAATCAACATGCTATTAATGAAAAAATCGAGTAAATGTTGGTCTATGAACCGTTGATGTTAAAACAAACAAAACAAATGGTCATTCCACGCAAAGTGCTCTCCTAGGCTTGCCCCGTATCCGACCAGCCGACCTATGCTGTCTTTTGTCCTCAAGGCCCCCAAGGATGGTCACGTGCATGGAACGCTACGGTGGTCCTTACCTCACCTCTTCTCACCTACTTTTACTTGCAATCTATTCAAGATCATTGGCCCAAATTTGATCAATTTTAGAGCTGGCTTTTTCTTGTAACCAAATAATTCGAACAATGTCTAAAAAGAGAGAAAATCCATTACATCGAATCATGAGAAGCCACGTGTCACGAGATTCTCTTTTTAGCCTAGTCCATTCTCTCTTTGAATATCTAAAAAAATTGGAAAATAAAAAATACGTATACATATATACTGTACATTTAAAAATACGTAGACCATATCTGAATACTTCCATTCCACACAAACTCGGGCTTTTGCCAGTGACTAATATGAAGATTCGTTCCAGCAAAGCGGAATTGCGCGAAAGTTCCTGTGGGACCCGTCCCAACTTATCCTCGTGGTCCCGCGTTTGTCATGATCTAATTCATGCGCACAATCGACGGTCCAGATCATACTTGACAGTAAACACGTTTAATGAGAATTAAATACCCAATTACATTTACTAAACAAATCCGTAATTAGCATTTCGTACTGATTTTCGCTGAATGCGATGAGAGCAAACATTAAATTAATCCGACGCTTGGGGAGACGAGCCCGCATCAACGTCCGTTTTTCCAAACTCTTTTTCTTCTTCCGCGCGAAACCAAAAAGACGCAAAAGGAAAAAAATAATAAATAAATAAACAAACGCCGTCTAAAAATTGACGGATTATCCGTCAAGACGGGCCCGTCCACGTCAGCCAAAGTTGCCACGTCATAAAGACAAACGCTTTAAATCATAAGGATAGCACGTTAGGATGGGTCCTACTCAAAAAAGGGCGCCTTGTCGGGTTCTGTTACGGAAAGACAACCCCTGCAGACGCCGTCACTTTTGCTTTTATTGTGGGCTTTAGCTCATCATCATCATCATCAGTACCAGTAGTCAGTACCAGTCCGTAAACCAATGCCACATTTCATTTGCTCATTTTAGAGAGAGAGAGAGAAAGATAGCATTAGAGAGAGAGAGAGAGTAAAGCAGTCTGAGAGTGAGAGTCCTTTATCTGCTTTTTCATTTTTCATCACTACCACTCCTACTACTGGAGATTTTTGTTTTTTTTTGAGACCACGCCGAACCGTAATTGTCGGTCGTAATCCGCTGCGGTGCGCCTCCACGGGAGCGAATGTGAGCCTGAGATCTGGTGAACCTAGGGTCGGAATCTTCAACAATGGGAAGCGTCTCGTCCGACGACGACGGCGGCGGCGGCTCCTCCGATCAGCTGAGCGAGCGGTGCGGGAGTTACAGCCTCAGCGCCGACGTGAGCGAGTCCGAGAGTTGCAGTAGCTTCTCGTGCCGGAGGTTCGAAGCCGAAGGAGCTTCCAGTTCCATGTCGTCGTCTCCACGCCCGGTAGCCGAGAAATTCTCTTTTCCGGCGCCGATTACGCTTCCGTTTATCGGAGGGAAGGACTTGCTCAGTTGGGACGTCAGGCCAGAGAAGCGAGATTATGAGTTCTCCGGTATATTAATTATTTATTGCCTATTTCTAAAATTGGTTTTGAAGAATATTTGTTCTTAATGTTTGGCTGCGAAAAATTAAGAGGGGAAAAAAAAAAAAAAATTTGAGATCTTGCAATTATGTTGTAGTTGTTTTGATTTTTTTCTTTTGGGTGTGATTCCAATTTTGTTGTTTGTTTCCCGGGAAAATATTGAATACACTTCACTCAAAACTAATTGAATTAGAATTGGAAGGGGATTTGCATTAATTTTTTCGCAGGTCAAATGGGTAATGGGAATAATTCTCTTTAAGTAGTATGTAGACTAGTAGATGTTGAGTATACCATTTCTTGATTATCAACTTAAGAAGTTGCTATGAATCTGCAGAGGTTGAGATGATGAAGGAGAAGTTTGCTAAGCTTCTCCTTGGAGAAGATATGTCTGGAGGAGGAAAAGGAGTCTGTACTGCCCTTGCCATCTCTAATGCCATAACTAATCTTTCGGGTTTATCTCCGTTCCTCTGAGTGTAAAGGTTTTCATGGTTGTATTTTTATGAATATTTGTGTCATTGATGTTTTGCTGAATTCAAATTTCGGTTTGTGATGGCAGCGACTGTGTTTGGCGAGCTTTGGAGGTTAGAGCCTCTTGCGCAGCAGAAAAAGGAAATGTGGCGCAGAGAAATGGAGTTGCTATTATGCGTGAGTGATTCGATTGTTGAGCTTGTACCTTCGAAACAGCAGTTCCCAGGTGGTGGTACATTTGAAGTCATGGTGAGTCGGCCTCGCCCGGACTTATACATGAACCTCCCTGCCTTGAAAAAGCTTGATGCAATGCTTCTTAGTATCCTTGATGGGTTTTGCAATACGGAATTCTCGTATGTTGATCGGGGTGTAGCTCTTGACGATTCTAATGATGACAACGGATACATGATTGGCGGGAGGCCTTCAATTAGGCAGGAAGAGAAGTGGTGGCTGCCCTATCCGAAAGTTCCCCCAAATGGATTGTCCGAGGATGCCAGGAAGAGGTTGCTGCAATGTAGGGAATGTACCAATCAGATACTAAAAGCTGCCATGGCCATTAATAGTGACGTTCTTTCTGAGATGGAGATTCCTAGAGCATACATGGAGTCATTACCCAAGGTGTGTAATTCATTACATCTAACCAACCTGGATTCTTTTGCTTAGCATTTTTATAAAACGCATTCCGTTGTTCAATTTTATTGATTTGCAATTTGTGGTATTTGTATGTTTCTTTCATATTTGGTGCTCTTGTTATCTGAGCATTCTTATTTGTATCTGTTCAGTTTTCTTAAAGACGTCAGTGTTTGGAGATCGGAAGTAACAGTTTGTTGCCGTTAAGAGTACTGAATTTGAGGGAAAGCCTATCGTTTTAACGTGATTGATGACTAATTTTATTTGTTTTGCTATTAAACCACAGACTGGAAAAGCTTGTCTCGGGGATCTCATTTATCGCTATGTAACAGCTGATAAGTTCTTCCCAGAGTGTCTTCTTGATTGTCTGGACCTCTCATCGGAACATCTGACTCTTGAGATAGCTAACAGGATTGAGGCAGCTGTGTATATTTGGAAGAAAAAAGACCATAGGAAACAGTCTACTGATAAGAAAGGAAAGCGTTCATCTTGGGGTGGCAAGGTCAAAGGCCTTGTTTCTGATACTGATAAGAATTTCTTGCTAGCCCAACGAGCAGAATCTCTCCTCCGCAGCCTAAGACTTCGTTTCCCTGCCCTCCCACAGACTGCACTGGACATGAACAAAATTCAATACAATAAAGTATGTATTCTAGAAAAGTATCTTCTCTTTTCTATTTGTCTAGACCGAAAAATTGAAAATTCATTCTAGGATTTGTTTATGTTATTAAAAGAATTTCCGTTCTCCTTGAAGGATGTGGGGCAGTCAATTCTCGAGAGCTACTCAAGGGTGATGGAGAGTCTAGCTTTTAACATAATGGCAAGGATTGATGATATCCTCTTTGTTGATGATGCTGTCAAGCAAAGTGCTGTTTCAGAATCAATGCCTGATCTCTTCGGCAGAAATGGTGTTCTTCCTATTCAGAAGAAGATGTCTCCTAGCCCTTTCTCCATACATCATACTCCTTTTGCCTCACCTCTTGCAACGCCAACATTGTTCTCTTCGACGCCACTCAGTGGAAGTCCTGGAAGATCTTTTACTCTAAACAAGACCTGTCTTAAGGAAGGACAAGACCAAAATTCAGAAAGATTCGTTGCAGCTGATATCGATAGGGTATGGTCATACGTTGGGAACCTTAGCGCTAGACGTACCAGTGGGGATGCTCCTGAGCGAGATTGAGTGAAGTAACTTATCATCTGACATTGACCTAAAGAAGTTAATCCATATTCTCAACGAAATTACGAACTCCTTTGTGGTTCTTGGTGGTATATATTGGTGGGTTAAAGCATTGTATATTCTTTAGCAGTAGGATCTTAGCGATTTAGCTTAGGTTAAAGTTTTGACCATGACTTTCATAATGTTATATATGAAGTAAGAGTATTATCCTTGTTTTACATTCGGTGGTGTTATGAAATCTTTATTACCCTCCAGTCCGAGGCCAACTTAACTCAGAGGATTGTTGTTTATCACTTTCTTGATTAGAGCCAAGTTTTTCTTAATTGCATTATGGCCTCAGAGATGGTCCAATGTTTTTTTGGTATGAGCTCAATTCTTAGTTGTTGATTTATGGCATTTGGCAAGACTCGTTAGAAAATAATATTAGATCAAAAGAATTTTTTACTGTAGTTTCATAGTGTCTACTTGGTAAGCCAGATATCGCATGAAGGCCAACAT
>JXTC01000355.1:301444-337827 GCA_002914845.1 Trema orientale
CGAATTTACAGTCCATCCCAATTAATTGCTGCTCAGGCATTTGAGATAACTTACTATCAACCTCTTTCAGTACACAATCAGGACTTTACAGGACAAGAATGACGAGGCTTTTCAAAATTTTCTCAAATAAAATTTGAGCAACTCAGGTCGACACATGATTTGAAAAAAAATTGGAAAGAGAAATTCAATTTAGCTGTATTTTTCATTTAAACAATAAAAATACTAATACTAATTTATTTCAGCTCTAAAATTGTTTATAGGTAAGTAAGTACTGGAAAAAGAATTAACTGAAACCAATCCCAATATATAGATGAGTAAAGTAAAAACAGGAAAGGAATCAAATTTTGATAACTAATTTATTCTCATTTATTTCCGAAACTTTTTCCATTACGCTTTTTTAACATTCCCGATTAGTAAAAGTGCCTAAAACGTTATTTTCTGAGGTTGGCTTGGCAGCAAAGTCCGGGTAAAGCTGATAGATTGCAAGAAAGAATGATAGCTATATGTCTGTAATAATTTAATGATTCGTTTATTCATTTACAAGCAATAAAATAAATTACATTATAAAAAAACCTCCATTGAGAAAAAAATAAAATAAAAATTATATTGCTTTACATTCAAACGAAAGATAAGCGTCAGATTATTCCATCAAAGACCCAGGCGAAATTATATGCAATAATTTGCTGATAAGAACCCAGGTAATATCAGTCTCGGAAATCATGCACATGCACATTGCACCATTGTGGCCCTCGGTAAGCATCCAACCAGGCATTAGTTTGCCTGAACTTGAGTGTTTTTAGGTCAATTAAGACCTCAATTGTCAACTTAATGAAATGATTATATGAGTATTGACTTACCATTTAGACGGCCAGAACAGCTGCAGATCAATTCACTTCATGGAATTACAAGGCCAGTTCTTCTAATCCAGCTTGCACCTGGGTTGCCTCCACTGAATCAGTTGACGCTGCCTTCCAATGTAAAAAAGAAATAAAATAAAATAAAATCATGAAATGGTTAAAGAACAATATTGCCAGGCAGATATTTAGAACAGTCAACTAAATCGAACACCTTTAATCATGGATTTGATCTCCATTTAACTTAATTGCTACTTAAACCAGTCAAAATTACATGCAAAATCAAACAAAGCTCTCTGTGACTGTGAAGTGCCATTAAGCTTAGGTTGGATTACAAAAACTTTGAATTTTGGACGACCATAGGAATTTAGGATAGTGTCTTATATAGTGATCAATATAGAATCCTAGATTATCGAGAACAAGTAGATTTTATACTTTTAGCTTTTTTTTTTTCTTCTTCTTATTCAAGTAAGACCTAAGTTCTATAGCTTACACATAAGTTGCGCATACTTGATACGAAAGACACAAGAAAGGATTGACATTGGCTAGGACAGAACTTCAATCACTTAGAAAATTCAATATTTGACATAGTTGCTAGTACAGACGTATTAATTCTTTGTATTTATTGTTTTTCCTTACAGAACTTCCCACCTTGGGAAGGCCCTAGTATAGGTCTAACAGCAGAAAAGTATACCTGCAAACGTTCAATGTAGCTACCCTAAAGGAAGACTATCAGTCTAATCAAATCTCAATCACATAACTAGTCCAGCCATCTTAATCCTGCAAAGCTATTAAGCTCGGGAATAATACTACGAAGTAATTCTTTACCAGAATTTTATTAAGAAACTATAAATCAATGCGGTTAGATTTGGTGTAAAAGGCATGAATACCTAGCACAACTTGGCAATATATTGATACCACCAAAGGCTCAAGTCTTTAAAATGAAAACTAGAATTAAGTCAAAACTTCAAAGTGCATGGAAATATACTCACTCCTGATGTAGCCGACGTAATCCAGCATGGCGGTGGCCAGAACAGCTTTGAATACTCCGGATAATCAGCTAAAGGTGCAATACTACCATTTCCTAGGTCATACACACCGATATCACGACCCCTGAAGACACCGTCCTCTTCACCACCATTATAGAAGAAATTATCATTAAAAATTATACAACTCTTGCAGCCAGATAACTCAGAAGCAGACGCCGAGAAAGTACAATCATCGCCCAAAAACAGCACCTGATCCCCCAAGCTTTTCACCACCTTCCACGTCTTTGCCTCTCTATCCAGCTCATGAACTTTGAATCTAACTGTTCTCTCACCCAAACATCCATCAAATGGCTCGAAAAGTTCGTCATTAACAGGATCCTCTCCCGGAGGAGACATACTTAGATACATATCAACCATGAGGAGCTCACCACGCGACTCCACCAAAAACTTCTTGTCACCACCAAACACAGAATTTGCAACCAAAACCACATTTGAAGACAACCCAACAAGCACAGTACGCCCCGTACTGTCAACAGCATAGAAATTGTCCTTGAACAATATCACGTCATCATAAGGAGAAGGCATATCAGGGATAATAGTCCAACGCTTATCCCCAGATTTATACGTAGCTAATCTCCCCGAAACATGAATCGTAAACAGCACAAAGCTATCATTTTCAGAACCCAAAAACTTAAACACAACTTTCTCCATATACAGATTACCAGCATCGCCTAATCGGTTACGAAATGGTCCAAAATGCATGTAATGGAGTACGTATTCTTGACCCAATTCGAAAACCCGAAACTGGGATAAGTCCAATACCTTTGGGAAATCTTCAGGCAAGGGCTTGATTTGAAACCTTGAAAGAGGGTTGAAGAGGAGCATCGTACCGGTTACGCTTTCCTCGATTTTGACCAACCAGTGATCTGGGGTCGACGGATTAGGATTCTGAGGCGAGCCCATGAGGAGAATCCTGCGTTTGGTTAGGTCGAAACCCCAGCTGGTGTTGGAAATGCCGTCGTTTGGGAGGAAGGGGAAGCGGCCCAGTAGATTGCGAAGCCTGGGAGAGACGGAGGATCGCCATGAGGAACATACGGATCGGAAACGGAGGAGGTAGATTGGGCTCTCGAGGCGTTTCGCGATTTCTACGAGGAGATCGGCGGGAAGCTGTGACCAATTTGCCATGAAAAGTTTCGCCGGAAAGGATGGGAAAATTTGGCGAGAAAATGAGAGAAAAATATGTGTATCATCGGAAATTTTGGGGAAGTGCAGTATCGATAACCACAATTGGACACGTGTACATGTTTTATTCCGGTATACGCTTAGGCTACACGTTCAACTTCATCTGGCTCTTCATGGACTGAGCCCCCGTTTGGCCCAATAACTTTTATTCAAAGGGGTTTTCAGCAAAATGACCGAATGTTAGGTCTTTGTTTAATAAATAGCCGTTTTTCAAATAGTATTAAGAAATGACCGAATATAGCCAAAAATGCTAATCATCAATTTCAAAACACGTATAGTTCGTATAAAATAGACATACAGATATATAAAAATTGATATAATAGACACAAAATTGAAGCCTAATAAATTATTTTCATCTTAATTTTTTTTCCGCTTATTTATTATCCCAAGATTAGCTAACTCAAAAGTGAGACTGAATTGGGTTTTAAAAATTTTTACAAACTTTTCGAATTAAATAATTAAAATGTGCAAACAATGACTGGATCAAGTAAAAATAGCAAATAAACAAGCACAATCTCAAAGTAAATAAATTAAAGAGATAGGAATAGAGAGATTGAAAACGCTATTTTTAAGAGATTTGACAAACACGATAGTTTACCTACATCCCCGGCCCTCTACAATTTGCTTCAAGTTTTCCAATATCAGATCAAGATTATAAGCTTGACTGACCCACGTATAAATGGAGTGAATTCGGCACACTCACAACTTTAAAATAGTCTTGAATCTAGCTCTATCACGCTTAACCATGGATTGTTTAGACTCCAGTGCCAACCTTACTTATACGGATTGTTTAGACAATGGTGCCAACCTCACTTATACTTATACGGATTGTTTAGACAATGGTGCCAACCTTACTTATACGGATTGTTTAGACTTCGGTGACAATGTCACCTACACTCAAGTTATTTAGACTCCGGTAACAACTTCACCTAAATCGGGTTATTTAGACTCTAATGGCAACCTCACATATGCACGGGTTATTTACGACTCCGGTGCCAACCTCACCTCAAACCAAATGGTTTTATAATAATCAAGAGTAAATAAACTCAAGAACTCTCCTCACAAAAGTAATGAATACAATTTTGACTTATGAGATTTGAGAACAATACATAATTGATGCTCTAAGATTGACTCAATACGATTTGAAAGTTAAAGTTGAATAAAAGAGAGCTTTTGCACTTAGAAACTGATTGGGTATCAATGTAGGTTCATGCTCTATATATCTAAGTCGTCAAACTTGGCTCTATTTAAAACTATTTTCAAAAACTAGCCGTTTATATTCGTTACTGACTTTTTGCCAAAAAAAATAGTTGACCATCTCAGAAAGTGGTCGATCATTTTTATTAGCCATTGTAGTCTAATTGTGACGTTCAGCTCCGATGGTCAAATGACCAAGCTATTGTGGTCGACCATTTTAGGACCAGAAACCATCGATTGATTTCATTGGTTCCTTTTTGATCGATATTTTAAATTTTATTATTTTTCAAATATTTTTAATACTAAAAATGGACTTTTTTGAGGAAATATTGGCTAGATTAAAATTGACATTTATTTTCAAACTTCTAAGATAAAATAATCATTTCAACCTTGAGATAGTTTGAAAATTCTTTTGAAAGTATTTGAAAATTCTTTTAAAAGTATGAGCCAATACAATGAGAATCTATGTGTAATGAGCTAAATCAAATATAAAACTAAGTATGAAATATATCGTATCTAAGTACAGTCTAGTATCTTAATTTTCCATCTTTAAGCTTAATTCTAATAGATCTATATACATCTATTTCTACGCTTGATTCCTTGATTAACTTGAGCTAGAACTTTAAAACCATTTTACTGTACACTCAAATTAAATCATTAGCACCAAATCAAATATTTGTTATCTTTAAAAATAAAAATGAGTAAGATTAAATCCCTAATATCTCAACAATCTTCCTCTTTTTAATGATGACAAACATTGATTTATGAGATAAAAGAAGATATACATTAAGGATTTGAAAATATGAAGTTTTATAAGTTTATCATAATCCTTACCATATTTTAAGCTACACATCAAAATATGCTTGTCAATGTATGAAGAGACTTGCTCTTCCTTTTTAACTCAATGTATGAAGAGACTTGCTCTTCCTTTTTAACTAAGCATATTATTAGTAAATAAAAATATGTGCTAAACAAATTACTCCCCCTTAACATATGTACACTTATGAATAAATCTTTTTATCTTTTTCTTTCTATATTCATAAATCAACAATCTTCTCCTTCTTTTGACATCATTAAAAAGAAAGAAATAATTTTCAAACTAGAAGTCATGAATGATTAATCTTTCAAGATATTTTCAAAAAAGCATAAGGTTGAAAAGATTGCCAAGAAAATCTAATACATCAAAAAAAAAAAAATTTCTGAATAGTTTATAAAAATATCGTTCATTTTTAAAAAAAATTCTACCCGCATTTATTCATTATATTTTTCTTCCCCTTTAAAATTATGACAAAAGTATATGGAAGAGGTAATATACAAATAATTTTCTCTCATGTGAAAAATAATATGACAAGTTATGTAATTAGGAGATATAGACGAATCAAGAATTGAACAATTTTCAAAATAAAAATAACAATATCAAACAAAATATTGAACAATAATATGTTGACAAAGTGAAAATAAGAGCATTCTTTTTAATTTTTGGCAAAACTTTCTCTATTGATAATAAGTATGACAACTATAGGTTAGCATATTCAAAATAGAGAAGTGGCATCAAATCAAAATCATGAAAGCTCTAGCACAAAGTGAAAATATTTCTATTGAATATCATAAAAGCTCTAGTATAATTTTTACTTGTTGAAAATATATTTCTCCAAGTCAAGTATAGAGAAGAAATCCAAAATCATTATAGCACAAAATGAAATTATTTTTTTTCCTTCATTTTCATCAAATTATAGAGAGCATATCAAAAAGAATGCATTCAAAAGATATATGATTATTTAGCACAAACAAATCATAAATATGCTTCCCCTCAAAATATAAATTATGATCAAAAGTTAAATAAAGCAAAAATCATTCATATAAGAGAGATTTTAATGTCAAATAGTAGAGTTATAAGCACGAGACATCAAAACTAAGAGACATTCAAGACAATAATTCATTAGATCATTAATTCTTAGCACATAATTTAAAATATTATTGAAGCTCAAAGAATATCAATCCATATCTTGAAAGCTAATGAAAACCTCAAATGTGATATTTATTAAACATTTGTTCTCATAATGACATAGGATGAAAAAATCATATACACATATTCAAATTGACAAAGTTACGAAGTATAATCATTGAATTCAAGTAATATTTCATTTAGAGCTCAAATATATCACCAATATAGATAAAATAATTCAACTAATTATGCACAGTATTTGTCATGTAAAAACTATTAAGCATTTGCACAAATATAAGAGTTTAAGTATATGCATTGTGCAATCTATTTGAATTGTATAAAAGTAATTAATGGTGTGAATCAAATTTAGACTCATAAATAATAATTAAAAAAAATCATTCATACAATCCTTCTAAAAACTCTTCATCTTATTTGTGTTGAGGTCGGACTTAATTATCATCTTTTATTAGACTTTTATTTCATACCTACAATAATATCATCTACGCTTTTATCTTTGGAAGAGCCATTAGTTTTATTAATAACCACATGCATAGATTCTTTTACTACTATGATTTTTTTTGGTTGAAAACTCTATTTATACATTACTAGTAATAGAATAACTAAAAAAAGTTCCAACATTGGATTTTAAATCAAAATTTTTAAGTTGTCTTTGGTATTTGAAAACAAAATGTTACATCTAAAGACTCTAAAATAACCAATATTGGGTTTTTGATCATATCAAAAATCATAATGGTGTTTTATTCAAAATAAGTCTAATCAACAATAAAAGTATTCTTTTTGATCACTAAAAGATATAATATACTTTGAAAAAAATTAAGCAAATTAGATTTCTAGCAATACAATCTTAAAGATAGGCCAAGAATTCTTACCAATATCATTTATGGCAATAGTCATATTTTTTGTATTGTCTCCAAATGAAATATCTACCATTCTTTCTAGTAGACATTAAGAGATTAGTGAAATCATTGGTTTCATTTTTGGAGCAACCACTTTCTAGCTTGTTCCTACGACAAAGATTCAAATTAGATTTCTAGTACCCACATAACTTTGGGTTCTTGCGGGTTAGTCTTTGAATTCTTTTGTACCCACTCTTGTTTGGCACCAAAATATGCATTTTTCTTGATAAAGTACAAAAAACCTTTATGTCCATATTAGTTGCAATAAGTATATATATACTTTGAGGCATAAGATGATATGGTTATGACAAAGTAATTTTTGAGGTATTTTTATTTTTACAAAATGTTTGCATCCTATTCCTCCTTTGTCAATAATACATCTCTGTCCATCTAGCATTAAATCAAAACTTTCTTTTTTTTTCCATTTGTAAATTTGTGGACTATATGCGTCAAATCTAAAATTTTTTAATTTAAGGAAGCATTTTCAACTTGCAAAGTACAACATAAATCACATTCAAGAGTGATTTCCTTTTCCTTTGAAAAATCCTCAAGTTCTTATGTTAAAGCAAAAAATTTTTTCTTGAGAGTGCTAATTTTCAAAATAAGAGATTTGTATCGATTATGTAACTCATTGAAATCATTTAAAGTCATCATGAGATAATTTCTTGTCTTTATTATCATTATTAAGATCAAAAGATGTTACCTCATCATCTATAACTACACATATTGGTTAATTCCTCTTGAACGACATCAACTAAAACTAGAATTGTCGTTTAGACAGTAGTTTGTCGTTTTCCTTCTTTCTGGTGCGGTTTTTCTTTGTCGTTTCCAATTTTCATTGTCGTTAAATTCTTTTGTGTGGTGGTTTTTATCCTTGTCGTTTTTCGTTTTCCACTGTTTACTTTTCACCCGTTCTGCTGTCGATTTTACGCGCCTGTCCTTTTCCTTCACGTTGTCGTTTATCCACCTCCTATTTATTTTTCGTTCTTTCAATTAACGTCGTTTTCTAATTCTATTGTCGTTTCATGACATTCTTCAGATACGCGAGGCCGCGAATGGGCAGGTCATCCCAGTCAGTGGGCGAAGTAGTTGCAGCAGCAAAAGGGTCTCACTCTCCCCTGCCATAACTCCGCTCATGGAGAAGAAGCAAAGCCCCCAGAGAAACCCTAAAACCTCATCGCAGCAGAAGACGAAGACGAAGAGCTTCGGAACCAGCGGGCTCCAGATAAGCGAGGACGAAGCCTCTCACTTGGTTGGTAGCATTGTGGAGAAGGGTATTTCTGATGACCCACCAACCAAGCCGTTTCTCCCCACTCCGCCCCCAAACCCTACCCTCCTTCCTTTCCCTCTTGCTCGTCACCGCTCCCATGGCCCGGTAAGCTCCGTCTCTCTTTTTGAGGCTGGTTTAATTTGTATGGACGCTCCCCCCGCGGGGGTAGGGGTTCTGGTTGAATAGGACCGTGTTTGGTTGCCGAGAAAATGTTGGAAAATAATACACAATTTTTAGAAAGGGAAAAATGTTAACAGTTTTGTTTTTATATTGTTTAAGTATTTAATCGAAGCTTAAATTTTCGCTGTTGGGTTTTGCAGCACTGGGCTCCACTAAAGGCTGGTTATGGTGATCGTGGTGATGATGAAGATGATAATAGGACCATGGAGTTTGACCCTATAGCTCCTTTTGCTAATCCTGTGAAGAGGAAGACGAAAAAGGACATGGATTTTAGGAGGTGGAGAGAGATTGTACCAAGAGAGAACTCAACCACGGCTGAGAAATCGAAAAGAAATGTGTTAAGCTCAGGGAAAACTGAAAATCATGAAAAAGGTATAGAAGCAATTTATACTGCTCGTAATAGTGAAGATAAACTTCGTAACCAGGATAGTTATAAGGAGTCCATATCAGTTAGCTTCGAAAGTGAACGAGAACCGGTATCGGTGTGTAGCCAAATTGATGGGGAGAAAAAGGGTCATGACAATGCTGCATTAACTGAGAGACTAAAGAGAAGAGAGCAAGATTGTTCAACTTCACGTATAGTTTCTTCTGGGTCTAATTTTGATAATGAACAAGAACCCATGTCGCTCGAGAGTCAAATTGATGCCGAAAACCGTGAGCGCTTACAGGGAATGTCGCCTGATGAGATTGCTCAGGCCCAAGCTGAGATAATGGAGAAGATGGACCCTGCATTACTGAGACTACTGAAAAAGAGGGGTGAAATAAAACTGAATAAGCAAAAGTCTCCAAGCCTGGATACTGCCAGCAATGTTGAATCGGATAATGGACAGAAGAACGAGGATGCAAACGACGTGACAGCTTCATCTGTCTCTGATCGTTCTACGGTCCGTAGAGCGACGAAAACAACCTCAAAAGAAATACATAGTGGAGTTGACGATGGAGAGGCACGAAATCCAAATACAGCCAGTAGCGGTTTGTGGAGTGCTTGGAGCCAGAGAGTTGAGAGTGTTAGAGGACTGAGATTTTCCTTGGAGGGGACTGTTATTGAAAGTGATCCTGTCCAGATAGCAGAAACCGGTAAGTCTAAATTATTTGTTCTTTTACATTGCTTGATTATGATGACTGTCACAAATAAAATGAAAAACCATTAGATGTTTTGTCATAAGTCATTTGAATTTATGGGCTTACAATGTAAGATCAAGCCATCCCTTTCAAAATGTTTTTTCTGGTATTGAATTGTCATTAGAGTACATACTGAGTTATTATACCCTTTTTTTTTTTTTTAATGCGTGGATTACCATGGGCTGCTTACAGAGGTAATTCCGGTTATATAATTTTGGAATGTTACGGGGGATATCCCAGTTAATTATAAATGTTTGGTAACTAAGAGTTTCTTATTGACAAATTTTAGATTGATTACTCTCGGTTATCCTGGGTTTTGGGGCGAAACCAGCATTACTCACGAGAAGATTGTGAACCCCTTCCATTTGTTTTCATTTTTCAAATGTTATGGGAATTGATTCAAGTTATTAAATGTTTTTGAAGTACTTGAAAAATGATATTCATATAGATACAGTTCTGAATAATCTTTTCCACTGTATATTTTATTTTAAAGATCGTGTCGCTGAACGTGACTTCCTGCGGACTGAGGGGGATCCTGGGGCAGCAGGTTACACAATCAAAGAAGCAGTGGCGCTCACCCGAAGTGTGGTCAGTCAAAATATTATTTCTTTATTGTTCTAATTATATAACGATTGGTTGGATTTTTCAAGAATTTTCTGAATATAGGGTCAAGTAATTAGAGACGTTTATAGATCATACAGTAGTTAATAATCTTTTGCTACTGATTTCAGTTATCTTTGTTTTTTTGTTAAATCTCTGATGTGTGGTCTCAGATTCCTGGACAACGGGCTCTTGCATTGCATTTGCTTTTAGCTGTTCTTGATAAGGCAATATACAATATTAACCGATGTCAAGTTGGATGTTCCATTAGAAATGAGGATAAAGTTGACGGGTTTGCAGACTGGGAAGCTATTTGGGCTTATGCGCTTGGCCCGCAACCTGAGCTTGTTTTATCACTGAGGTGAATGACATCAAAATGCCTATGTTGTTTGATTGCTTCATCCCTGGAAACTTGCTTGAGTCGAGGGCCTCATACTTATTCCTGAAATTAATGTAGTTTTTCTGTTAAAATAGTTAATCACACGCATTTGGTTGGAATATTTGTTTACGACTTAACAAACTATTGGATCATTGAGAAAAGTAAATTCTATCCAATGATCTTTACAGCTATTGTTCTATTTTTAATTTGTGCTTACATTCCCATTAATGTTTAATCATGCTTTCTTTAGCATTTCCTTCAGTTATTTTGTTCTTTTTAACATCAAGGTTATACCATTTAACTCATAGTTTATTGGTTTTCTAGGATATGCCTTGATGATAACCATTCTTCTGTAGTTTTAGCTTGTGCGAAAGTCATACAGTGCATATTGACATGTGATGTGAATGAGAACTACTTCAATTTCTCAGAGGTTTGTATTTTTATTTTTAACCCCTTCTTGAATATACATCCTTCCATTCTAACATAATTTATCGAGATGTTGTTACTTCAATTTTTAACATATCTGCTTCCAGAAATTGACTACTCTGAAGGGCATCTATACTGCCCCTGTGTTTCGAAGCAAACCTGAGATTGATGTTGGTTTCCTCCGTGGTGGATTCTGGAAGTATAATGCTAAGCCTTCAAATATTATTCCTCTTAATGAGGATATTATTGACGATGAAACTGAAGAAAAACATACAATTCAGGATGATGTCGTGGTTGCTGGACAGGATTTTGCTGCAGGTTTGGTTAGGATGGGAATCCTTCCAAGGCTTCGCTATCTTCTTGAGGTCTGCCGCGCTCCAGTGAATTGATGTTTACATTTTACTAATTGTGTTAAAAATACTACACAAGTTTCCAGTTAATACTTGACATTTTCCTGGAATTTCCCTTAACTGAGATATCCTGCTTGATATGAGTGCAATAATGTTTTCAGAATGTGCTTATTGTAAGTTTATTGTTTGCTAAAGGTATTAATTTTGTGGTTTCAGTCAGATCCTACGGCAGCTTTGGATGGATGTGTGATTTCTATACTTATTGCTATAGCAAGGCATTCCCCAACATGTGCAAATGCAATTATGAAATGCCAAAGACTTCTTGAGACAGTTGTACACAGATTTACCGTAAAAGACAACATGGAAATTTATCCTCCTAAGATAAAATCTGTTACACTTTTAGGGGTAAGTATTTTCTACACATTATTTTGGTCGCCATTTCATTTTGTTGTATTTGTACATTTTAAGGCTAATTATTTATCTATAATAAGGATGGAGAACGCTAACGTGGTCATTACATTTTTTTTTATGTATATCTAAGGTGTTGGCTCGATCTGATAGGAGGATTTGTTTGGAATTTATAAAGAATGGGGTTTTCCAGAAAATGACATGCCATTTGTATCAATTTACTTCGTCTCTTGACCACTGGGTCAAAAGTGGACTGGAGAACTGTAAATTTTCATCAGCTTTGATGGTTGAGCAATTACATTTCTGGAAGATTTGTATTCAGCATGGGTATTGTGTATCATACTTCTCTGATATTTTCCCTTCCTTGTGCCTGTGGCTGAATCCACCTACACTTAAAAAGCTTGTAGATAAAAGTGTTCTAGGTGAATTTGCTTCCATCTCAGCAGAGGCGTACCTTGTTCTAAAGGCTTTGGCTACAAGACTTCCAAATTTTGTTTCACAGATGCATCAAAGCAATCAAATCCAAGAACATGCTGGTGATGATATGGAGGTCTGGCGTTGGAGTCATGTTGGTCCAATGGTTGATTCAGCAGTGAAGTGGATAGTCTTGATGGGTGATCTACACAGTGGTAATAATCATGTTTTACATGATTCATCTGTGACTTCTTTGTTGTGGGTGCATTCAGCTGTAATGAGCATGCTTGCAGAAGTGCTCACAAGAATGGTCCCAGATGATTCTGTTAGTCAGACGGAAAGTGGTTGGCTTCTGCCATGGCTTCCGGAGTTTGTTCCTAGAGTTGGACTTGAAATTATCAAAAATAAGTTTCTAGGTTTTTCGGATGCCATTGACACAAAATTTGGGACAGGTCTTGCTGGAGATGGCTCTTTTGTTGAAAGACTATGCCATTTGAGACAACAAAATGATTATGAAACCTCACTAGCTTCTGTATGTTGCCTTCATGGAATTTTCCAGACTATCACCACCATTGATAACTTGATCCAGTTAGTTGATAAAGGGGTACAAAATTCCCAAAATTACAGTCTCTCAAGAGAGGAGGAAATTCTCAAGGATGGGATATTTAATTGCTCTTTTGTCGAACTGAGAAGCGTGCAGAACATTTTTATGAAGTTAGTTACTTCAGAGTGGCAATTTGTGCAGTCTAGTGAGACATTTGGCAGAGGCGGGCCTGCTCCTGGGGTGGGAGTTGGCTGGGGTGTCTCTGGTGGAGGATATTGGTCTGCAACTGTTTTGTTGGCACAAGCTGATGCGGGACTAATCATTGACCTACTTGAAACTTTTCAGTTTACATCTGCATATGATATACCTGGAGACGAAGATGTATCTTCTGCTGTGCAAATTATTAATTCTTCCTTAGCAGCATCTTTAATTGCTGGGCCAAGAGAGAGAGCTGTCGTGGACAAGGCATTTAAAGTTTTGGTCAATGTCCCTATTCTGAAATGTCTTGATTGCTGTATTCGGCATTTTGTTCACCTTAATAGTAGTGTTAAGATGTTTGGTTGGGAATATAAAGAAGAGGATTACCTGCTGTTTAGTAAAATGTTAACTTCGCATTTTGTTAATAGATGGCTGCTAGTAAAGAAGAAGAGCAAAGCAATTGATAGCTTGAGTTGCTCAACAAATAAAACCTTTACTAAAAGTAATGGTGCTTTGGACACGATATATGAGGAAATGGACACATCAAATAGCGTTCAAGATTGTACATCCTTAGTTGTAGAGTGGGCTCACCAGAGACTTCCACTACCCGTTAACTGGTTTCTAAGTCCAATCTCAACCCTTTGCAACAGCAAGCATGCTGGTCTTCGAAAATCTTCCAATTTAGAAAATCTTATGCAGAACCCTGGTGACTTGCTTGAAGTTGCTAAAGCTGGACTTTTTTTCCTCCTAGGTATCGAAGCAATGTCAAGTTTCCTTCCAACTGGTGCCCCTTCTCCTGTTCACAGTGTACCAGTAGTCTGGAAATTGCATTGTTTGTCTGTGATGTTGCTCGTTGGGATGGGTTTGATTGTGGAGGACAAGAGTAGAGATGTTTTTGAAGCTTTGCAAGATCTCTATGGTGCTGTTCTTGATAAGGCAAGGCTTAGAAGTGCTGAAATGACTTTGGAGAAGAATACAAACCTGTTGTCAGAGCCTAGTAATAACAACATTCTGGAGTTTTTAAGGTTTCAATCAGAGATTCATGACAGTTACTCAACATTTATTGAAACTCTTGTGGAACAGTTTTCCGCTATATCTTATGGTGATTTAATTTATGGCCGACAAGTTGCAATTTATCTGCACCGATGTGTTGAAGCTCCTGTTCGGCTTGCTGCTTGGAATGCATTGACTAATGCTCGAGTCCTTGAGCTTCTTCCACCCTTGGAGTCTTGCTTTGGAGAAGCAGAAGGGTACCTTGAACCGAAAGAGGTTAGGAAAACTGAAGTTTTCGTGTCTTTACTATTAAATAATGGGACATTATATACCCTGCTTTTGTTGCCAATTTCACTTTAAAGCCATCCTTGTATTGCTTTTGCCAACAAATTTTTTATATCTGGTTCACTGGCTGAAACGTTTATATATTTGTCGAGGAAAATAAATTATGCGGGACCATGTCTTATGTTGTATGTCAAGTAAGATCAGTTGAAACCTCAAGCGCCCTGTATGCTTGTTCAATTATAGTTTCCCATCCAGCTGGAGGGGGCATTTTTTGTTTGGATTAGATTGAGTTTCTTGACATATTTGTTGAAGCATTTTATAAAGCTTCCACAAGGATTGAATCCAATATTTCGTGGCTTTCAACATTGATTTAGAAGATCATTAAGTTGTCTAATTCTGTTTTGTGTATATTATCCACTTCTTAGGTCAAAAAATTAGTATACACGATTAATTGATGGAAATAAACTGTCAATCTGCAGGATAATGATGATATTTTAGAGGTTTATGTGAAATCCTGGACTTCTGGCGCCCTCGACAGAGCTGCAAGTCGAGGAACAGTTGCATACACGTTGGTTCTCCACCACCTTTCATATTTCGTCTTTCATTCCAGTACTGGTGATAAGTTATTGCTTCGGAACAAGCTTGTGAGGTCTCTTCTACGAGACTTCTCCCTGAAGCAACAGCACAAGGTAAGCAAATTTTGAGGATTCTTTTAAATTTCCTTGACTGTTGGGCAAAATAGAGTAATCTAGCTTGCCATCGAATCCGTCCATTTATGCCTCAATGGTGTTTACTCTCAGCTGTAAAAAATTTTCATTTGCAATTCATACTAGTATAGAAAGGAAAACATGGTTCAACATAGAGCAAGACTCTCCTGATGTGACCTTTGTATCCTGTTTAGAGTAGTGTCCGCCATTGCCTTACCACCTTTACTTCCATTGTGCTTGTCCCCTTTATCATGGCAAATTTGTTTTACGATATGACTAATGCACAAAAATTTCCTTTTCCTATATTTTTGTCTTGTTCCTGGAAAGTTTTTATCGGAAGGAGAGACTTCTAACGTCTTGCTCTCTTCCGTAATTGCAGGTAATGATGTTGAATCTTATTCAATATACTGAACCGGCTACGTCTCAATTATCCAATGTGAAAGTTGGTTCACCATCAGAGAGGAGCATAGAGAATAGGTTTGAGGTCTTAACTGAAGCTTGCGAAAGAAATTCTTCTCTTTTGAATGAAGTGAAGAAGCTAAAGTCCCTTGTACAGGACGGTCTCTCATGAGCTTATCAAAGTTGTTTTACATGGATGAGCTTTTTCAGCTTTTTTGTGAACCTGTGCATTAACTGATTTTCGTGTCTGGTTATCTTTAATAACGGAACGAAAGATTTTATGTTGTAAATATAAATTATCAGGAAAGAGTGGAAAAGAACTAGACCAGATTTTGGTATCGGAAATACGTTTTACAAATATTTGAGTATTGGGTAAACCAGCACATGAATGAATATAAAATTGAAGCATTCCCTATTTCCGATCTCTTTACGGTTCATTATGAATTAGTAAACATAATTTTATCTTTTTGGGTTGCCAAAATTATCTTTGCATCCAAAAGGATCTCTTTGTGAAATTGCGTTTGTATTTTTGGAGCTTGATGCGAACTGTTGAGGATGATAAAAATAGCTTTAATATCCATTCGAACAAACTAAGTAAGAACGGCTGAGAAGTCTAGTTACCAATGATGGTTATTTTTCCTAATGATTTCAGGCGTGGGCTAACGAAAATATGAAACCAACATAAGAACTCCATCAGCACGCTTCACACCCGGCAAAACTGACGTCAAAATAAGGCAGAAATTTTCAGTTGACTACTCTTGGCTGTCAACAAGGAAGAGCGTTAAATATGTCACCATCAAGTAAAAGAAATGAGGACGAGGCCCGAGGGACTTGGGACAAGTTAATATCGACCATTTGGTGTGGTTGAGCACTTTAGCTTTGTTCACCGTTACTAAGCGTAGTTAGCATTTGTCCCACATCGGATAGGGAAACATTCTGATTTATATAGTCCAATTTAAAGGAGCCGGCTAGTCCATTCGCAAGTTCATCTTTGCGCTTGGGGCAATGACGCAGCTAGTGAGGTTCTAACCGAGGCGCGTCTATTGCTGGTTGAAAACTATTTCCAAACCCCCTCTTAGGCCTGGGTTTGGCTCAGGCCTTTGAGAATTTTTGGAAGGGCTCCCTTTGGGGAAAAGCCCTACAAAATTAGTTATCTAATTTGTTAATTAGAAAAATATTATTTTTTTGAATTATTTTAGAAAATATTATTTTTTTAAATTTTTTTAGAAAAATATTATTTTTTAAAATAATAATCGGTAATCAGTTTTTTTAATAGTAATCAAATGTATTTATAACTGTGTTTATAATTGGCAACTGGTAAATAACTATTCTAAGAATTTTTAAAAAATGAAACTTGTAACTATTTTTAAAATTATATTTAGTCTAAAATTTTTTAAAAAGAAAAAATGGTATAAAAATTAAAAAAAAATGACTTACCGTATTTTTGTAGTTCTTTTTAGTTTATATAGATAAAGTATTAGAAACTCAAATTGAAAAGGGTTTTTTAACCAAATAGTTGAATTTTAGATCATTGTATGAGAAATTGCCTTTTTCAAACACTATTAGAAAATGGCCGAATTTTTGGAAATTATTTGAAGATGGCCGTTTTTATATTTAATAGATCAAAATATATTGACTTATTTTTTAAGATGATTTTTTAAAAATAGATCAACTAAAAAGCTTTCATTTATCAAAGATAAAGAAAAGTATTTCTTACAAAATTCCAGGTCTAAAGTATAAAAAATAAAAAATAAAATCCCAAACGAGTTGAATTTTTTGAAAAATCACGGATTGATTTAGAAAAATATTATTTTTTAATTTTTTTATAAAAATAACATTTTTAATATTTAGAAACTACTTTTTTTTCTTCAAAATTAGTATTTTTTAATAGTACTCGAGGTAACAAATTGCGTTACTTGGAGTAACCGATCTAGTTACCTGAGGTAATCAGGTAACTTGATTATTAGTTCAAGTATCTCATCAGCTAATAAAAAATGGTATTTTTCTAATTAAAATTCTAGATTTTTCAAATAATTTCAAAATCCAAGATTTTTTTTTGAAAAATTACCATAAAAAGTCAAATTTCTTCTAAATAAAATTATAAAACCTAAATAAGTGTAAAAAAGGCTATTTTTTAAATTGATCTAAAAAAGGTAGACATTTTTTACGAATACTCAATTGGAAAATTCTGGATAGGCTTTTTGAAAAATCCTGGTTTCATTTAAAAATATGGTATTTCTTAAAGATTTAAATATAAAACTTTTAAAAAAATATTTAGAAAAAATGTTATCTTTTATTAATTGAGAGTTGGTAAAAGTCTTGGTTTTATTTAGAAATATGTTATTTTTTAAAAGTGTAAAAATAATATTTTTAAAAAATATTTAGAAAAATGTTACTTTTTATTAATTGGGAGTTGCTTACTTAAGATAATGCAATTAGTAACCAATCTTGTTATCTCAAGTAACTTGACCGATTATCTATCTTAATAATTTGTAAAAAGTGGTATTTAAAAGAATTTTAAAATTCGGAATTTTTCAATTTTTTTTTCGAAATCTGAGTATATAAAATCAATTTTTTTCAAAATAAAAAAAAATGATGTAAAACTCAAATTTTTGTCAATTATATTTATATTTTTAATGTCTTAATTATCTCTTCTATGTTGACACATTACTTCTTTCTTGGATAATGTGTACCGACTCCATGGGTGAACGACAAATATACAAAAGAATGTAAAAACCGAAATAATTAACAAAAAAGACACCTACCTCTCTGTTTCATGGCTCTTATCAGTTCTCCAAGCAATTTCTGTCTGAGCTTTTTACCAGAAGATGAAATAAATGAACCATTGGCCAACTGTATAGAAATGTCCAAATCCCCCCAGCGCGAGAAGAGATTAGACACAAATGATCCAAATGGCTCCACAGTTGCACCTGTTTATACAAGTAATGTTCATGAATCTACATCATTACTAACATTCCAACCAACAGAAACAATTATCTACAAGGCAAGAAGACACTAAAATCATTGCGAAAGAGAAAATTTCGTAAACTTCTCCTTTTGATCTAGAAGTGGCACCAAGTAGAATTGTTGAAGAAAAATCCTTCTTAATAATCAATTTGGCACTCAATGCCCAAGGACTTGTCCTCCTTGTTTCAAAAATCTTTTGAATCAGTGAACTAACAAAAACACTTACGGAAAATTTAGAAAAGTTCGAATCCGAAAAACATTATCACCAATACAAGAAAAAGATAATAAACACTAATCGCACATTTGAATCCTTTAGAAGGTCCGTGGCACAGCGAATTTGTGTTTCATATGATTTTCTTTGGCCACTATCTTGTTTTTTTTTTTCCCCTAGAGGGAAGAGGGTAGAGCCATTTTTCTTCTTTTTGGTTGATTGATCCTAATCAAACCTCTCATATTTTCATTTTCATAACATTTTCGGCAGGTGGATGGAAGAGGTTGCAACTCATCCCCAATGCAAGAGTTCCTATTTTAAAAGTCGAAAGCAATCTCCAGAACATCTCTTGTGATATCTCAATTGACAACCTGCAAGGCCACATGAAGTCCAAACTCTTGCTTTTGATCATTGAAATAGATACACGCTTCCGTGATATGGTTTTACTGGTACACTCTTAATTAGCTACAAGTTGATTTAATTAAGCTATTCTATCTTTTTCTAGTAATATTTTCAGTCAAAACATCAATTATTGTTCTTTTATGGTGGTGGCTTACTTTAAAACGATGAATGCAGTAGGCCAGTAGCTTAGTTTGATTATGTAAGTGCTGATATCAATCGATGCCATATGGGAACATTGTTTTTTTAAACAAAAAAAGGGAAAAAATATGGTGTAAAGAATTATGAATGTTCATGAGAAAAAAAACTAAGACTGATAACTCTTTCATTTCGTGTGGAAAATTTTAGCAGCTTCTTTTTTTTTTCTTTGTATATCTTTCCATCCTTAGGTGCATTGCATAACTGCCTTCAAGTATTAACTTTGGTTCCAAATAAAGAGTATTTTTTAGTCTAGAACTCAATTCTTTGTATTTAGCACATAGTTTTCCCAATTGGTAATTTTCGGTCAATTTTGGTCTTTCTCTTTAGAGAGAGTTCAAAACAAGGAGTTTATTGCTCGAAACTTACCTACTATCTCAAGGTACCAAATAAAGAGTACTTGGTGGTCCAGAACTCATTTCGTGGTATCTAGCACTCTATTTTCCCAAATCATAATTTTTGGTCAATTTCGGTCATTCTCCTTGGAGAGAGTCCAAAATAAGGGGTTTGTTGTTCCAAACTTACCAAATATCTCAAGGTACCAAATAAAGAGTATTTGTTGGTCTAGAACTCAATTCTTTGTATCTAGTACCTAGTTTTCCCAATTGGTCATTTTTGGTCAATTTTGGTCATTCTCTTTGGAGAGAGTTTAAAACAAGGAGTTTGTTGTCCGAAACAAACCTAATATCTCAAGGTACCAAATAAAGAGTATTTGTTGGTCTAGAACTCATTTCGTTATATCTTGCACCAAGTTTTCCCAAATGATAATTTTTGGTCAATTTTGGTCATTCTCTTTGGAGAGAGTTTAAAACAAGGAGTTTGTTACTCCAAACTTGCCAAATATTTCAAGGTAACAAATTAAGAATACTTCTCACCTATTATGTTGATACTTATTAGTTATTTTTTCCCCTCAATTTATGATGGATAGGAACTCATCATTCTAATGAACATGAGAAAGAATTGTCGCTCACCGTGGCCCAATCTAAAACATTTGAAGGTTATGACTTATTGTGATTTGAAGAGACAATCCGAATTAAGTGATGCATTGTATTGAGTTTCACCTTCTCTCGAAACATTAGTTATTGAAGAGGTAACAGAAAGTTATTACTAGTTTTTTTTTTTTTTTTCATAGTATATTGTTAGGTTTTAAAACACTATTATGGCTCAGATTAGCGTAGTGGACTGTTTATAAGTAGTTCTGATTATTATGAATACGTGTCCTTATAGTTCTGTACTCATGCATCATTGGAGAGAAGCTACATGTGCCATTTTTTTCAAATATATATATATATATTTGTTGATTTGTTAATGTTTGTTAATGGCATTTATCATCCTTGAAACTTAATTGACTCCTAGTAGGCCTTTCATTTGAGGAGGGATTAATGCACATTAAGCCAACTTGTAACGAGTTAACCACCCTTTCTTCACTAGAACCTTCTGAGATCAAGGCCTTGTCAAAGACTTCAACAATCAACTCCTATCTAACCACTGATTAAACCAAATTAGGCAAATCCCATGAGCAACTCCATCTTCATGAAGCTCCTCATGCATAAAAGCCATTGCCTCTGAAAAACTAGCTACAACTCTTAGTCTACTTCCCCATCATGCATGTTTAAGAAAGACCAGGCTTAAAATTTCGTGTGTCAAGCTAGTATCCAGCTTTTGTTTCTATTCAGGCTTTCAAGCCAAATAAAAAACAAAAACAAAAACGGCTGTTGGGCAATGTAATAAGAGGAATATGGTATGCAGTCACATATAACACGTTTAGGCTTAGCGATTTCTGAAGCAAACATAAAAACAAGTGTTATATAATGTTTATGAATCCAAGTCTAAAGCATGAGTGTCACATTGTATATGCTTTTGAGATACAATTTTGTGTTTTGTGTTAGCAGTATAGGCAAATAATGTCAGTCTTTAAGCCATCTAAAATTAAGTCAATCTAATCCAAAGAATCACTAGTAAGACCAGGCTGTAAGGTATCGCCAATTAGCCATTGATGTGCCAATCTTTTGGTTCTAACTAAGAAAAAGTTCCAACTAATTATTAATATTTTTTTTCGAGAATTCTAGTGTAGGAGGGATAAAATCACTTTTACCTGTAGGAGTAGTTTTAGGGCCAGTTTGGAATAGCTGTGGATTATTAAAAAATCACTTTTAGCTATGCTGAAGGAAAAATCAGCTGTAGTGTAAAGCAGCTAAGTGTTTGGTAAACTGTAGTTTTAAACTACTGTTACTTGAAAAAGTTGTCATGTGGTGTTTAGTAAATTATGTAGTTGAATTGTTGTGGAAAGATAAAATGACTAAAATAGACATTATTTTACATTTAAACTTACTTTGCATAGAGTTTTACTAAATAAATTATTGTTAGCATTTTTTTTTTTTTGCATACAATAAGCATATAATTTTTTTTTAAATGCGAGAATCTTAAAAATAAAATTAATTCAATGTTACTTATATTCTAACATAAGTTTGAGAAACATATCTTCTTGAGAATAACATAAATATGAGTAAAATTTTTAGTATCTTTGGAGAATAATTTCAAATATATTTAACTCAAGAGAAGTGTTAATGATAATCAGTGTATTAAATAATCCTAATATCCCCTCTAATTTTATGCTCTTCTTCACTTTCCCAAGTTTCTTCGGCAATGACTTGTTCTATTCTCCATTTTTGCGATCTTCCAATGAAGCTACTCTTCTCTAGTATGGCCAAGCTCTCTGCAAGTTCATAATGGAGAGCATAGCAGACCTATACATTAGTCTCCAAGTCGATTGTTAATATTTAAAAAGAAAAAACCACACACACTAACAGATGGCACTTGCACGCAAAATTTTGATAGCAACATGAATGTCAATGTGCTAGTGCACGGTGATTTATTTTCCAACGTGTAGCTCACATTAATAAGTATGTTGGGCAATTTCTTAGCAACAAAGTGATGTTAGCTGTAGAAACAATAACTATGAAAAGACTTCAATTAATTATCCTTCTATGAAAGGATCACAAAAAGACAACCTGAAAAATTAGACTCATTTTTTTGTTTGAAAAGAATGAGATAATATTATTGAAAGCTAAGATTGATTGCCACAAAGGGGCAATCTCCTTAAAAACAACAGCCTAGAATAGTTGGCGTTCAAAGCCTCATGTTGCCAAGGCATGATGGTAGTTTGGGAATCACTCTACAATGAATAATAACTCCAACTCAAGTACACAACATCAGTGAGTGAGATAGCGAGATCTGCTATTGCCAATTCAACTTCAAGAGCCAAATCTAATTCCTAGTTTTCCAAGTAGTATCTATAACTATTACCCCAAAACAGAAGAAAATCATCCTTCTCTTCTTTAAGTAACTGTCATTGCATAAGAGGTTGGATACTAATTATAATCCTCATAAGAATGGAAAGACACAGAATCTACATCGATGTTCCATATATTATTAAACCAAACCATTCTAGTAGCCTAAAATTTAGGTAGTATCCATCTGTAGGAAATTGGTATAGGATAACATATCTTAGGACAACTTACATCAAAAGCAACCATAAAAGGGTTGTGGAAGAGCAAAATGAATATTGTTGTAGAGTACACCCAATACCTATATTAATCAGCATTTTTCGAACACCCATGAAAATAATTCCTTCAACAAGAATTTCGAATCCATAAAACACGGAAAAGGAACTAAATTTTGATGCTTAGGAGTCAAGATTTGTCTATCCCAATCTTGTAATTGAAGAGATATACAATATATGGATAAAGGCAATTGAAGATAAATGACATTGTTGTCTTCTATATTGTTCATACACATTTTATGAATATGTTTGCATAAATTCTAGATAATAAACACAATCAGATCAAATATAGAAAATAAGAAAAAAATAATAATACAAAATAATTGCATCAACACATTACGTGTTTAAATAACAAAAAGGAAAAAAAATAATAAAACAAGAATAAGTATCAATTATTAATCAGAAAGAAATCATAGATACCATAAATCTCAGCCAAAATCAACTCAAATTGCTGATCGATTGTGTTTCAAAAAAATTGAGTTTCATATCAGATTTAGTTTTTTGATAAGGGATTACCTTTTTGATTTAGGTAATCAAGTTGTAAAGGATCTCAAACTCACTTCCAATTATTGTTGCAAAACAGTGATGAGTCAAGCACACTTTCACTGTCTTTGAAGCTTGAGACCCAGCAGAGAGTCGGGGATGAAAAATGAAAAAGGAGAATGCTAAGGTGAGAGCTAGAAAATAAAAACATCAGAAAGCATCAAAGGACTAAGATACCCATCAAATTCCATGCTCTGCGCATCAAATGGACTATATCAACAAAAACCCCAGAATACAAATTGAGCTAGATCCAAAAAAATAAATTAAAGATTCATAAAATACCCAGAAATTTTAACCTATGGAAATAAAGAAACGAGTAAAAGAAAAAAATCTCACCATGTATCGGCAACAAAGAGATTATTGTGTGGCATCTACCATAGAGATTTATATGATGGAAAACAAAGAAAGAGAGAGGGAGATGAGAGAAAGGATCAAATTTTAGGGAAAAAGAAATGGTTTGATTGCAAATAGGAGAGGAAGAGCGTGAGGTACGGGAAGAAGAGGGAAGCCGTGTCCAAGGTTGGGGGTAAACGGTTGGTATATTTGCAAACAAATAAGGGTATTTTCGCCATTTTAATTTATTCATTAAACTGAAGCTTGGATTCCTGCACAATCTCAAATCCAAAGTTGGTCTCAGTCCGCTTCCGATTTCTGCTGTAGCTTTTGACAAAATTATTAAAGAATCTATATTTATTTATTTACCAAACGCATTTTAGAGGAAAACTTTTTCAAACAGCGTTTTCAGCTTATCAATAAGCTCTGCCAAACGGAGTCTTAGATATCTTAGATTAAATTAAAAGGATGATATAACAAAAGAACTTTATGTGTATCCTAGCACACAATTTGTATTTGTATCCTCACATGAATACTAATAATTAGAGTTAAGTAAAATTACCATTTTGTCTTTCTAATTATATCTCTTCATTCCACGAATTATGGTATGCTTAATCCTAAATTTTCAAGTTTAACACTAAATCATTGGAAATTGAAGATGGTGAAACTTGTAAAACCTTCGAAGTTGAAACTATAAATTGGGAGTATTTTAGGTGCCATTTGAGGCGGCAAACGGCAAGGACCTCTGGAGCTATGCCGCAGCCAATCCGACTCACAGCCAGCTCTTCAATGAAGCAATGGCCTGCAATGCCAGGGTTACGGTGGCGGCGATGCAGGTGGAAGGTTGTTCGGACGTGTTCGATGGGATCCGTACCCTTGTCGACGTTGGTGGGGGCAATGGGACGGCTTTGCGCACGTTGGTTAAGGCTTGTCCTTGGATTCGAGGCATCAACTTTGATCTTCCTCATGTTGTCTCTGTTGCGCTAGAGTCTGATGGTGTTGAACATGTTGGTGGTGATATGTTTGACTCCGTTCCTAAAGCTGATGCTGCTTTTCTCATGGTAATTTTAAGTATACACTAGTTTTATATATATATATATATGCTCACACACACACACACATATATATATATATATATATATATATATATATATACATACTATATGGCAATGTTCTTATACATGTACATAAAATTTAATTATTCTTTTGACTCTTTTTGGATGGCAAATACGTAGTCGGTTCTTCATGACTGGGCAGATGATGAGTGTATCCAAATACTGAAGAAGTGTAGAGAAGCTATTCCAGAGGAGAAAGGGAAGGTTATAATGGTAGAATGTGTGATTGAAAATAACGAGCAACAGCCGAAAGAAGAAGAGTTGAAGCTGAAGGATGTGGGTTTGTTTCTTGACATGGTGATGATAGCTCATACTAACAGTGGCAAAGAGAGGACCTTGGAGGAATGGGCTTATGTTCTTGGCCACGCCGGTTTTATCCGACACACTGTCAGATCCATCAACGCTGTTTCCTCTGTTATTGAGGCTTTTCCAGCTTAATAATTTGGAATTTAAAACAAATATATATATATATATATATATATGTGTGTGTGTTTGGAATATATAGAAATATTGTGGTGATCTTGTAGCTTGTGTTTTTTGTTACTACGTGGACATATCCGTCTAGCGATGTTGGCTTCAAATCTGGTTTCTTGGATTTGATCAATAAAATATTTGTTTTAATTTACCATCAAAAGAGTCCTGATTTCAAAACGTTAATCTTTAGAGTTATTTGTTATGTATCTTGGTCTGTGTGGACAATGACAATTGACCAACATTCGATGTTACCACGACAAGGTTTGATGTGTACGTGAGTCTGATCTGAATCATATGAAATGGTGGGTATCACGTTAAGTTTTATATGCTTTACTTGTTTTGTTTTCAATATGTATTGCCTTCCTTTAATATTATTCTCATAAAGAGAGTTTACAGTTTAATCCATAATACTTTTTTTTTTTTGGGATAAAAAGTTTAATCCATAATACTTGATATGTAAATCATGTTACTGCCATCATAATCAAGATAATTTTACTTTTTTTTTTCTGTTTTATTTCTTAGATATGCTAAGAATCCACTATTTCACCAAATCCCACTTTCTTCTTTTAGATCGTCTCTTGTTGTTTTACTTCAATTATTTATCGATTTCTTTATATTTTTTTAATGATCAATCATACCTCCTTTTATTTTATCCTGTGATTGAGAAAAATAATACTGGACTCTTCGACTATCTATGTTTTTTTTTTCTTCTCTCTGGGTTATTATATATATATATATATATTGTTTCCGTGAAATTATTAGAAGTTTTAATTTTCCTCCCGAAACTACAAAACTATCAATTTCTTAGATAAACATATATACGAAAAAGTGAACATGCCATTTTACGATTTCAGTCCTAGATATATATATACTCTAAAATCATGAGAGTCTTTTTTCTTTTCTTCTTTTTCTTTTTGAGGAAAAGACTATTATTTAGACCAAGTCACTCAGAATAAGTGAAGAAAGAAAACGAGGATAATAATCCACCCAAATAAACTCACTGGGAATAGGAAAAGCATAACTAACTAATAGACGTGCCATCCATCCTATTCCTCTCACGAGGAATATAATAACAAGTATCACAGTTAGCTTTTAACCAACGAAGACTTAACATCACGAAATAACAAAGCATTAGCGGCTAACAATTAAATGATGTCGAGTTGAGTCCTTGAGAAACTCTTAAACGTCACATTTCACTAGTCCCACATTAATCCCAAGACGAATATAGCTAGTTGCAAACCTTCCCTGATAGCTACTAACTCACCATTAATTCTTCATTGAGAATCGACCAATTTACACGTTTAGAGAAAACAGCAACTACGGACCCAAATTCATCTCGAAATACACCTCCCCCAACCAATAAAACCAGAAGATGGTCGGACCGAAGCATCAGAATTAAGTTCAATAATTCCGGAAGGCAGAGGAGAGCAACGAATTGAAGAGGAAACACCCCGCTCTGTCGTAGTCCCAGGATCATGCGCCTTTCGGAATTCAGCTAGAAAACTTTCAGCAAACTCGGCCACTACCCCCCTCGGGTCCTCTAATGGCACCACCATGTACCGAGCGGTTCCGTAAACCATATTGACCACAAACTAATGGCAAAGCATTCAAAAACATCCTGCTGAAGATTCCAGGAAACCGCCAACAAAATGTATCCGCTGTAGAACCATGTAATAGTAACGGTTTCAGGAGCTCCCAAGAACCCGACTTCTTCCAGACGGCCTTGCTAGCTTAGCTGCACAACTAAACAAAGCATGAACAGTGGATTCCAGAGGGCATGAACAACGAGTGCATTCCGAATTAATGCTCAAGACTTTTCTTTTCAATTGAAGGTTAGTCGCGTCTATGACGGTAAGGCATCATGGTAGACTTGCCAGACAAAATTAAGTACGAAACTTGGCAGGAATATGTAGCTTCCAAAGACCATTAATCCTCCGTTTCCGTAAAATACCAGAAGTGGATCCACACTGAAAGAATATGATCCTGAAGGAGTAAATTGTACCCAATCTTCACCGAATACAAGCCATTATCATTATAGAGGCAAATGATACAATCTGATCTATCTTCTATGCTAAGAAAAATTAAGACAGTCCTTTCCCGCATAGTTTGCCTTAGGAAATTGTCGATTTTGGTTGTTACTTAAGCACTCTCAAGATTATGTCAAGGCCTAGAACTAGGCGTACTATCTTCAGAAAGCCAAGGCCAATGTTAGGCCCTTATTTCGTTATTTAATACTCAAAAGATTCTTTTTTTTTGTGGGACAAATATAAAGTTAATTAGAATGATACAATAAACACGGGTATAACATCGACATATTATCGTGAGTGGAATTTATGCACCTAATAAACGAAGCGATAGCTATCCCCACTATTTGATTTTTTTTTTTTTTTTTGGAAAATGAACTATTTGATGCATTTAAACTGTACTGCATGTCTTCGAGCACTTTAAGCACTACAAGAAAAACCTTCTAGCTACAAAAAAATACGTAGCTAAAAGTATGTTTTTAGTAGCAAATAATTGTTTTGCTACCAAAAAAATTGGTAGCTATAACCCCGTAGCAAAAGATCTTTTGCTACTAAAAAAAAACTTAGTAGCAAAAGCCATATGCTTTCTGCTACCAATAGTTGGTAGCAAAAATTCTAAAATTTAGTAACAAAGAGATCAAAATTTGGTGTCTATACAACCATCTTACTACCAAAATTTAGTAGCAAATGCTATAAAATTTGGTAGCAGATAATATGGTGTCTAATATAACCAAATCAAGCATTAGCTACTAGATAATTTCGTAGCAAAAAAATGAATAATAAATTTAAATAACAAAATTACAATTCTAATTTTATGATTTTACGATTATTAATATTTTTTGTTATTTCTTAAATTAATAATTTGTAATTCTTTAATTATTTAGACATCTAAAAAGACTAAAATATAAAACATCAAAATTAAATAAATTAATTATAAAATTAATATTACACAAATCAATAAATATATGTACACATACGAATATGATAATGTAATTTAAGATTACAAGAATCTGTTGTTTACTAGCTAACTAGATTGAATTGCATCCAGATCAAAGAGAAAAAGAACATTGATTTTTTTTTCTTTTTGCTATCTTTTTTTTTCAATACTTGTTGAAGCATTTTCTTCCCACAGCACCTCTGCAAATATGTTCCAAACTCTGGTCTTTCCCAATATCCATTTATAGTAAAAAAAACTGTAAAAATATGTTACCCGTCAAATATTGCAAGAACATGCAAATACTTATACATTACAAACAATACAACATTGAAAACAAAAATAATGAAATTAAAATAAAAATGAGACACTGGAATACAAAACCATCCATATGAACAAGTAGAGTATAAATTTAAAAATGTAATACCTTCTTAAAATATTTTGCAAAAATTGCACAGAGCAATTGGATCAATCATGGAACTTATTTCGACCTTGCTCTTGTTATCAAAATTTGAAGAAAGAAGATTCTTGTATCAAACAAATTCCTGCAATAGAACAAAATCACAGTGGCCATCAGAGTTTAAGTAATTATGCTAGAAATATAACTCTATGAAGCTCAATAGACAAGGCCATTATTTAAAAAATCTTTAATATCAACATTTGAAAGCCATACGAGTTGACAAGATATATATATATATATATGTCATTACTTTCAATTTAATTAAACACAAATATTTCCTAGAAGACACTAGTAGATGAGTTTTCATAAAATTCAAATACAAATGCAATAATTTCTGTATTATATAAGTTCATATCTCCATGAGTATAGGCAGTATAATTGATAACAAATAACCAAACATGTAACTCAAGAGGCCTCACCTTATCCATGAAAATTAGCTTCATATTTTCAAATACTTTGATGACTATAAGCTCAAAACAGAACAAACTACATCTTCAAATGCTTTAATGCTGACTTTTTTTTCTCAACTTTCATAAAAACATAAACTCATACCATGAGTAACCAAAATCAAACTATGTCTTATGACATCGATTTAGAAAAATCACTCGCATCACTTAATGAGTACTAGTAAAACGAGTGCAAAAATCACCCATCAGTTTGAAACCAAGAGAACATGCACACTTAGCTTACATGGAAATTCAAAAACGTTAGGACAATTAAAATGTGAATGAAATAACTATTCAACTCAAGGTCCCTCCATCACTTGAAAGGAAAGGAAAGGATCGAAAGGAAACAAACAGAAGTTATTCAAACAATAAAAAAATATTTGTTTTGTTTAACCAGATCCTCTGGGTAGAAAGTCACGTCCAACAATGCTCTCCAATACTGAAGACTTTTCCGAACTCTGTTATCAATTATCAAAGAACCACCAAAAAAAAAAAAAAAAGAATCAAATTACCATTCTTAATCAAATTCTTACATATGTATATATAATATTAGAGAAACTTACATATATATATATATATACTAGCAAGAAAGGATTCAATGTCTTAAGGTTCCATTAATATTGAGTATAAAAGCTATGAATGACAGATTGTAAAATTCAGCAATTCGACAATTATCTTAACAATTTAATGTTCTTCCCAACGAGAAATGTTTTAGATTGAGTACACAAACTTTTAGTATAAGCTATAACTAGCATATAAACAAGACTGAGAATGACTACAGCAAGCATGTTAGACAATTCAAATACCTCAACAGTAAAGGACATTGTAAAAGTGCACATTGGACCTGAAGTCCCTTTAGCTAAAGCTACTAAGGATAATAGCACGTAAACTATTGGCCAAAAGGGTTCAGAAAATAAGAAAAATTCAGATCCAAAGTAAAAGGATATCCCCCATAAAAGAATAAGAATGTCAGGTGAAAAAAAAAGGTTTTAGAAGCCTTAAGAAACCTTCCTAACAATTGTAATGTCCCACTCATGAAAATCTATTGTAAGAAAAACAAGTACAACTGACAAAGTTAAAGAATGGAACTTCGATGTTAGAACAATTATAACCTCTTTGACACTATGCAGTAACTGAAGCTAGGATCGTCCCGTTGTTTTTTAAAAAACAAACAAATACTCAAAACTATTCTAACATTTAGGAATAAATAAATACACCATATCACATACACATGTGAATACATAAATGAAAAAAAACACATCAGACAATGAATCAAATAGATGGAGAGCGTACTTTTTACAAATCAACTTATCCTGATTGTAGTTTGAGCCAAAGCCATAAAAGGAGGCTCTACAATCTCTCAACAAAGCCTCAGCACAAGATAAAGCATTGACTCTGAGTTCATAACAAACGAAAAATCATTCAAATCCAACAAAAATCAGATAAATCTCACTTATACATAAATTCCCTTACTGAGTTTTCAAACGTTTAGTATTGGGCTCAATAAATCACCACAGAGAAAAAAAAAAGTAAAAAATAAATTAAAATAACCAGAGTTATGAAACTTTCTTAGTGGGGTGTCTAAGGGAAAGGAAAGCAGACCTTTCTGAATATTGTAATCAGCCAAAGTATGAACATCCTTAAGCAGCTTCCGAGCAAAAATCAAACGCTACCGATCCGGAGGAATAACAGATCTGGTCACGAGTCCAACAGAAACAGAGTTGTAAGGTTGATTTGATCACAAATTCGAAGATCAAAGAGAGAGATCAGTTCAGTCAGTAAAGTTTCAGAGAGATTAGATTTGAGTGGAGATGAGAGAGTTTTATTTGTTTCAAGAGTTTTTTCCCCTTTTTTCCTTATCTTCTTTAAGGAGCCCGCCAAAAATTTTCCCCAAAATTTTCCCGAACCGTGCCAAAATTTTGGGATAATACTGAAAACAACCCCTAATTACAAAAATACTAAATTTACCCTATGTTTTTAAAGATACAAAATATATTCCTTTAGTTTGCAAATCATGCAAAATAAAAATCCCTTCTAACATATTTTTGTTGATTTTGTCAATATTAATTTTGAAATAGCAAAAAAAAACCTTAAGAAGTAGTATCCAAATAGCACCTTCAAATAAATATTTCGTTAAAGATCGTAAAACTAAAAAAAATAGATAATAAGAAACAAAGCGTTAGAAAAATCTAATTTGAGTTTTTTATTTTTTATTTTAGTAAGTAAATAAAAAAAAAAAAACGATCGTCTTCTTACTTTTTTTGAGTGCGAAAACTCAAAAACCCCTCTTAATTATTTCAAAATAAAATCTGCTCCTTGTAAACAAATGTCTACAATCCATATAGCAAAGATCCATAATCGTTCAAATTCATAACTCAAAATCCACTAGCATAGAGGTAATTACAATTTACATGCATGGATGCATATAATTCTCTTTTCGGTTAAAGAGTCCCATAATAGTTCATTTGACATCATTTAATATATAATGTGTATTAAGGAGAGTTTGACTAAGAGTCATATAATTCATTGTTAAAACTTTACTTGCATTATTTTTGAATTATTTTGAATGAAGTTTAACAAACATTCTACTACCATATAATTACACTGAAAAAAGTGTTTATAATAATCTTTTTGCTACTAATACTTGTAGTGTCTAAACAAAAATATAGGAAATATACACGTATTTGGCGATAAAATATGCAGTAGCACAAAATTTGCATAAGTTTAGCTATAAGAAACATTTTAGATTTCGGTTACTAACTATTTAGTAGCCAAAAGTTATTATTTGCTACTAACAATTTTTGGTAGTCAATAACCCACTAACCCACCAAATTTTACTAGTATTTTTTGCTACCAAAAGTTATTTTGGTAGCCAAAAATATTATCCGGCTACCAAAATTTTTGGAACCAAAAGATTTCGTCTCATTTGCATTGTTTCCTTTACCAGAACTTTCTGCTACCACAAATTAGTAGCAAAATACAATTTACTGCTACCAATATATTTTAGTAGCTGAAAATTTGGTTGCCAAAAGTCTCTTTTCTTGTAGTGAAGGTCAAGAAAAACAAATTAGCCCACATTAAAAAACTACACAAAATAAAATTCTGTCCCACTAGAAGATTTGGTTTTAGATACAACCACATTAACAAATATACTTTGTGAAATAAGTTTACCATTTACTATAATCCAACCAAAGAGCTACCTACGTACGAATCCTAAGAACACTCATTGAATCTAATCAAACTTAAATACTCTGTTACACTTAATTGTGTATATATATATATATGAACGCTGCTATATATGCACACGGAACACAAAAACTCCACCACATACAAAGATATCAATATGGAAGAAGCACAAAGAGATCAGCTAACATGGAAATCTAAAGATCAAGAAGAAGAAGAGCGAGCAAAAGTAGATATCTATAAATACATATTCGGGTTCGTAGAAATGGCTGTAATGAAATGTGCGATTGAGCTTGGAATAGCTGACGCCATAGAGAGCCATGGACGACCCATGACTCTCTTGGAGTTATCATCAGCCTCAGGCTGTGCTCCTCCAACCCTTTACCGTATCATGAGGTTTTTAGTAAACCGCCGAATATTCAAAGAGATCAGAATTGACGCCGTTCACGGCTCATCAGCTTGCAATTTGTACGCACAAACGGCCCTCTCCCGCCTCCTCTTGAGGTCCGGAGATAGCAGCATGGCAGTGTTCGTGTTGATGGAGAGCAGCCCTCCTATGCTGGCGCCTTGGCACGGCCTGAGCGCCCGTGTCAAGGCCGAAGGAGCCGATTCTTCGGCGCCATTTGAGGCGGCAAACGGCAAGGACCTCTGGAGCTATGCCGCAGCCAATCCGACTCACAGCCAGCTCTTCAATGAAGCAATGGCCTGCAATGCCAGGGTTACGGTGGCGGCGATGGTGGAAGGTTGTTCGGACGTGTTCGATGGGATCCGTACCCTTGTCGACGTTGGTGGGGGCAATGGGACGGCTTTGCGCACGTTGGTTAAGGCTTGTCCTTGGATTCGAGGCATCAACTTTGATCTTCCTCATGTTGTCTCTGTTGCGTTAGAATCTGATGGTGTTGAACATGTTGGTGGTGACATGTTTGACTCCGTTCCTAAAGCTGATGCTGCTTTTCTCATGGTAATTTTAAGTATACACTAGTTTTATATATATATATATGCTCACACACACACATATACATATATATATATAAATATATACATACTCTATGGCAATGTTCTTATACATGTACATAAAATTTAATTATTCTTTTACTCTTTTTGGATGGCAAATACGTAGTCGGTTCTTCATGACTGGGCAGATGATGAGTGCATCCAAATACTGAAGAAGTGTAGAGAAGCTATTCCGGAGGAGAAAGGGAAGGTTATAATGGTAGAATGTGTGATTGAAAATAACGAGCAAAAGCTGAAAGAAGAAGAGTTGAAGCTGAAGGATGTGGGTTTGTTTCTTGACATGGTGATGATAGCTCATACTAACAGTGGCAAAGAGAGGACCTTGAAGGAATGGGCTTATGTTCTTGGCCACGCCGGTTTTATCCGATACACTGTCAGATCCATTAACGCTATCTACTCTGTTATTGAGGCTTTTCCAGCTTAATAATTCAGAATTTAAAACCCAATATATGTATGTTTGGGATATGTTGAAATATTGTGGTGATCTTGTAGCTTGTGTTTTTTTGTTACTATGTGGATATATCTATCTAGTGATGTTGGCTTCAAGCTCTGGTTTCTTGGATTTGAATAAAATATTTGCTTTAATTTATCATCTAATTATGAGTCCTGATTTCAAAACGTTAATGTTTAGAGTTATTCACTTTTTATATATCTTGATCAAAATCTGTAAATAATATGAATTAATGGTGGTATCACGTTAGGGGTTGTATATGCTTTAGTACTTGTTTTCTATTTTGCATTCGTTTAATATTATTCTCATAAAGAGGAGTTTACAGTTTAATCCACAACACTTGCTATGTAAATCATGTTATCGCCATAATAATCAAGATACTTTTACAAAATTCGTCCTTTCTGTTTTATTTCTTAGATATGCTAAGGCTCCATTATTGCACCAAATTCCACTTTCTTCTTTTAGATTGTCTCTTGTTGTTTTCTTCTATTATTTATTGATTTCTTTATAAATTTTTTATGATCAAGCATATCTCCTTTTATTTTATCCTGTGATTAAGAAAAATGATACTGGACTCTTCCACTACGCTTCACATCTATGTTTTTTTTTTTCTTTTTCTTTTCGGGTTATTTATGTATATTATTTCCGGGTTATTTTTGTATATTATTTCCTCAAGTGTAAAAGTTTCAATTTTGCTCCATAAACTACTATACTATAAATTTCTTAGAAAAAAAATTGAACATGCCATTTTAAGATGTCAATCCTAGATATACACTATATAAAGCTATGTTATGTTTAGAAAAAAAATTGAACATGCCATTTTACGATGTCAATCCTAGACATACACTATAAAGCTATGTTATGTTTGGTGGGAAGGAAACTGGAGAGGAAGGAAAAATGTCAAGGAAAAAGTGGAGGTAAACAAAAATAAGTTGTTTGATAGGAGAGAAAAGAGAAAAGAAGAGAAAAGGAGAAAGAAAATGGGAAAGAAAAAAATAATGGGATGCACTCAAATACTTTCTGCCAAAAATAGAGAAAGAGGGGAAAAAATAAATTTATCAAATTAATCTTGTATACTAATTTTAAAATTTTAATAAAAATAACAAATAATTATTTTAAAACTAACTAATTTTCTTTTTTTCTTACTTATCAAACAACAATGAAAAGATATTTTCATTTTTATTCTATATATTTTCTTTGCCCCCCGTAATTTTTCTTCCTCTCTACTAAACATGGCCTATAATTATGTCAGTCTTTTCCCACACATTTGCCTTGGAAAAATTGACGATTTTATTAGAAATAATGCTATAGGGCACCAGTGGTGCCCAACACCATAGTGATGTGTCAGTCTGTCACTGGCTAATCATAATTATAATTCAAGTGGGGCCCATGTGGGACCTAGTTTATTAATTAAATCATCTAGTGACAAACAGACATGTCAGTGTGGTGCTGGGCACCACTGGTGCCCCATAGCATTGCTCTTTTATTAGATTGCACTCAACAGGCCTAAAACTAGGCGTCTAGGCTTACTATCCTCAGAATGTCAAAAACAGCTTCTGGGAGCCTTATGGCCAATTTTAGGCCCTTTTATTCAAAACTCAAAAGATTCCTTTTTTTTGGACTTATATAATATTAATTAGAATGACACACTAAACTTGGGTATAACATCGATATATTTCTTCTCTTTAAAAAAAAAAAAATATATCGACATATTTCTTGCAATTTGTATTCCAAAGTGGTACAAATAATACAAAAAACAATTAATTAATTAGCAAGTCACAAGATTAACGTGAGTGGAATTTATGCACCTAATAAACGAAGCGATAGCTATCCCAAATATTTGATGCATTTAAATTGTACTACACGTCTTCGAGTACTTTAATGTCAAGAAAAACAAATTAGCCCCCACTAAAAAATTACACAGAATCAAATTCTGTCCCACTAGAAGATTTTGCATAGATACTACCACATTAACAAATATGTTTTATGAAATTTGACCATTTACTATAATTCAACCAAAGAGCTACCTCCTAAGAACATTTATTGAATCTAATCAAACTTAAATTCTCTATCTGTTTAATTTATTTGTACAATTCTTGGCCCAACCCGTAAGCAGCTCAGTCTTCATCTTCTTCCTTTGCTCGTCTTTGCTTCTGAAATGAATCCTGCTCATATGCATGTCAATTTTTCATGTGCTTTTAATTAATGGTTTTCTTTTCTTTTTTTTTTTTTTTGCCTTGAAGTGCATAAATTTTGAAAGATCTGCTTTGTTAGATATTACCAAATAATTAATTAATTGATTAAATTAATAATTAATTAACTATGTTGTAACATGCGGATAAACTATGTTGCAACAACGAGTGCATATGTTGCAACAGAACATAAAAAGTAGAAATGAACACAAGACGTTTTTAACGTGGTTCGGACCTCTCCTACTCCACGGGGCCACGCCCAGAGATTAAACAAATTAGTAAAGTATAAGAATTACAAGCACCAATTGACTGACACAATAAAAGACTCCCTCTTTTCAATTGCCGCAATGTGTTGTAACAACTCCACTAATCTTATTTAGCGAGCTCCCCTCGTCTTGTTGATCCTTCACACGTGAACTCCCTTCACTGGTCCGGATCTGCCTTCTCCCGAAGACGTG